>OU785228.1:165000-171207 GCA_917051295.2 Erebia ligea | reverse complement strand
TTTAAGGCCAGATGAAGTCCGGCCATTTTGATAATAAATAATCATAATTTACATATTAGGTTACCGTTTCAAAGATTCATTTGATTCGCTGTATAAAGATTTCGGTTTTAGTACATAAAATTGCAAGCTCTATAACAAATTCACAAAGCCAAACGGTAACCTTTTTCGTAATCTAACTGTTAAATTACCGCGTGGCTGTCCACGCGTCATAATATAGTTCATTTATACACCAGGATTTGCTTTTTTTCAGACAACCTTATAAACTCAATAGAAACAGCCATTCTGTTAAGCGATGAAGAATTAAAAGAATTGATTCCGAAAATTGGCCCCAGAATTAGATTTAAAAATTGGCTTCAAAAACAAAAAGCGACTGTCAATGTACGTAAATTAAATTTTCCTTTGTTTTTTTTCTCATGGACCTCTGCAAAGTAACGCGATATATTTTTCTAGAACCCTGAAATGCCAAACGACTCGAGTCAGAACGCTGAACAGGAGACTGATGTCAGCGATGATGCAAAAATCTGTTCTACTGCAGCTAATAACACTGTGAGTTACTCATAATCATAACATTCAAAACGTAACTAATTTCATTGTATTGACAGGCTGCCTATGAATATAGAAGTGATTTTTAAACTTGCTTTTGCAGACGGACAGATATGGTTCGGAGCGAACCAAATCTGTTGTCCGGCCCATACCAAATTCGATTGTCTGTTACTGCTTTTACTATTTACAATTTGTAATTACAATTACAATTTATATTTATATCCTGTAAAAAAATACAATTTACAAAATTGTCTACTTGTAGCGACAATTTTACATATTTCTGTTCAATAAAGATTTTCACTTGACGGTTGACAGGCAATAAGTTACAAATTTGTCAGAAAAAACTAGTTTATTAAAAGCATAATAATTGTAGTTACAAGTTTACAATATTGTAGAATCGTAATACAATTCTCACAGGCGACCTCACCCCTATTAGGGTTCCAACCCAAAGGGTAAAACGGGACCCTATCTTAGACTTCGCTGTCTGTCTGTCACCAGGCTGTATCTCATGAACCTTGATAGCTAGACAGTTGATATCTTCACAGATGATGTACATATTTCTGTTGCCGCTATAACAACATATACTTACTGAAAAACCGAATAAAATAAATATTTAAGGGGGCTTTTTTTGTTTCAGGTATCGAAACTACTAAATGTAATGTTATTTTCTTTTAGTAGATTGTATGAGTACTTATTTAGACAAGGCAATAGTCAAGCTTAGTGTACTAGTAGAATATACATAGTTAGTAGTATATGTTGAACCAGCAAAAATGTAAGTACATCCGTATGTATAGTATTTATTTGGTAAGTGTTTGATGGTACCTAGTATACACATTAAAAGGAAGATGACCGCTTTAGTACAGAGCACTTTAGGATATTAGCTCATATTGCATGTCAAAGTGTGGAAGGTTATAAACTATCTGTGTGGCCATTTCATCCAAATCCTGTTTTTGCGTAATTGTGTAACAAACATCCAAACTTTCACATTTAGAATATTAGGATTAGTTTTTTATTTTTATTTAATTAATAAGATACCTAGGTAATTGTATTTGTTTCAAATCTTGTATGTCGAAAAAATTCCAGGTATTTGGCAAAAGAGTCTGTCTTGAAAATGATATTGTTATTAAAATTTACACATTAATTTATTCATTCGTTCAACAACAATAAAAACTTGGGATCAATAATGTTTGTGTTTTACATACAGGAAAGTTTAGACGGCAGAGCAATACTCAAAGAGGGAAAAGGAGGCTTACTAACGGAGGGTTCCCGAAGGAAATTGAGCCAGCTGCTAATACACCACAAACTAGAAAACAATTGTGCGAAGAAAATTTCCAGTGAAGAATTTTATAAACTAGCTTCCGAAATTGTAGAAATATTCCACAAAGAAAGCGTTGTGGTGTATTATTCTGCATATGTATCAGCTACAAATAAATTAGCTAAAAAAAATGCTAGTGGCAAGTTATACGAGAGTTACATAGCACGAAGGAGAAAGTTGCGGGAAAGTGGACAGTTGCCGGGAACTAGCCGTTCATCCTCTAAGTCGTCGGGATCATCGCTCAGATCCACGCCAACTATCACAGATGAGGACATCCATAGCCTGGAATCTCTGGAAAGTGGTAAGCAAATAATTACTAGTCAAATTCGAGTCGGGCTCGCACCGCGAGGGTACCGGTTAATGTCAATACAATATAATACAAATATTCTTTATTGAACACCAATTCTATGTGATAAAACTAGAAATTGACAATTTACTTTTGCTGACGACCTTGCTTCTTGCTAAATTTCATTATTCAGGAAATACCGTATATAGGATTTTGAATATATACAGGACCATGTGCCGAACAACCTGTATATACACCGTGTTTTTCTTCAATTGCTATAACTTCGACATAGTGCTTGGAACATTAAAGCAAACTCATCCCTTAAACCGTTTAATGATATTCGAAAAAAAAAAATTTTTTTTGGCTTCCATACAAAATAATGAAATATTTATTGATGGCTATTGTAAAAGGTCCTTTTGAGTTAGGCAATAACTTGTTGTCATTTTCACGTCACTGATAGAACTTTATCGATGACAGAAGTCATAGTCTTTGGTAAAAAGAAGATTTTACACTGGTTAAACTTACATTACAGATTAAATTTGGATTTTAAATAATATGAAAACGGTGCGAGTTAGGAATTAGTTTCTTTGAAATATTTACTCAATAAGACCTAAAGAATTAACCCTTAAAGTTTTAGCAATTGAACAAAAACACGTTGTATAATATGTATGTATATGTATATTAAGGTGTTAACAAATTAGTTACCGATATTTATACAGTTGCTAGTATACTCGGCGGTATCTTCTCTTAAAATATCGGTACCTAATTTGTTAGCACCTTAATAAATATGACTATATCTTTAGAATGCGTTCACTTAAAGTTGCAACTGCAAACAGACAGCATCCCATACATTATTTGATATTTTCCATACTAGTTATTTAGTATCCGGGTTAGAAAAACAGACTTTAATATTAAATATTAATATTAGTTCAAAAAAGAAAACAATATTTACAGTTCGTTGCGCGTCAGTTTGACGTTTGACGCTTGACAGCTCGACTGCTGTCATCTCACTCTGCCCTTCCTCTTGTTAAGTCATCCCACCATACACATATAAATTACAGGTATTGTCTATGAAGAAACATTACTGTGGCTGAAAAACAATGTCGATCCATGGAAATCTGTTGAAGAAAAGTGGGCAGAAACTGCAGATCACCGCCTAAACCGCATCCAATGTGGAAAAGGTGAAATAGCGGATTACTTCAAGGATTTCCCAGCCTTGAAACAATCACAAGGCTATACCTTGGTAAGCATATACCGCAGCCTTATTTTTTTTTATCTAATCCTTGTGGTTTGTGTATTTAAACGAACGCAATGACATATAAATGACAGAAGTTTGTTTATTTTTTATAAGAGAAGTGTCTAAATTTCGATTGCCATGTAAAATTCATAATGTTAGCCACAGATCACTATTAAACTAGTCCAGGGACAGATGGGACAGTGCAAAAGTTGACTGTTAGTTCCATTGCATGCGCAAAGCGCTAGTGTCGCAAGAAGTGATGGGACCATAGAAATAGGAAGAGAGTAGTCGTAATTCCTAATTCTATGGTTGGGACCACAAGTTGGGACATATCTGGGTGACCGATTTTTTTTGGTAAATCAAATTAAAATTTAATAAAAATAATAATAAAATAATCGAAAAAAAAAATATAAAAAAACGGACTGGAGACATCTCACGCTGGATTCGAACCGAGAACTTCTAGTTTCGTGTCCGCCCTATTTCCACCTGAGCTATTCTAACCGTTTATAGCGTCGCGAAATTTACCTTTGCATTATAATGATATTGTAGCAGCTTGTCATTGCCTGAAAACACGTATAAAACCATAGACATAGAATTTTTTCCTAAGCCTATGGATAAAACGACATTTTCTGAAAAGGAATCCTAGCTAGATCGATTTATAGCCCCCAAAACTCCATGCATATGGTCCAAGATCCCAGAGCGATCAGACATAACTTATTTTCACATAGATGGAACCTTAGGTTCTCAGTAGCATCTCATATTCTTTGAATACCTAATATGTCTGATTTTTAACCGACTTCCAAAAAAGGAGGAGGTTCTCAATTATTATATTTAATTTCATGAAAATCGTTATATTTTATTCATAGAAAGGCAGTCGTAATTCCTAATTCCATGATTTTATTTCGTTTACCACCGAAAGGCAGTAAAAGAGACTAGCTATTCTAGTGCTCGCTTAACACCCCAACAAGCTCTGTTGTAGCGATCCGGATGAAACTTGTACAAGGTCCTGCCACCCTTTCTCACCAGTGGAAATAACAAAGCGTACATTTATAGTATTCTTTTTTTCAGCTATTGAACGATTTCAGTCGTCTGTATCCGGGAAAGGAAAACAAATTATTTTCTTCTGTCACCCTCAAAAATGAAGAAATTATAAAATATGCTTCATTAAAATTACGAAAAATTAGAGACCAAGACACGAGAACAAAAATAGCAAATATAATTGCACTGATTGACGGTAAGAAGTTTTTCTCAAATATTAGTTCTTATAAACCTTCATAAAATTAAGTCTCAAAAATTAACCGAAACTTTTTTTGTTTAAATACAGAAGATGAACCAGAGACATCTAGCAATGTTGCTTTGATGTTGCTGGCTTATGTCATCAACATTTCACCTGCACGGAAAATAAAAGGAAAGCCAGCGTGGAAGCCATCCAGAGCAGAGGTATGCGACGGCTATATATCGCAAGCTGCTTCTGAAGCCGACGTAACCAACAAGATCATTGAAAAAAAGGAGAACCTGCAGAGGCTGGGCCGCACAGTTCAACCATACGTTATTTTTGTTGGCCCTAACGTTACTGAGGTAAAAGTAGCGTACGTAGTTATAAACGACACATTGTATAGTTTTAACAAATTAGTAACAGCAGTAGACTGTGCATTTAAAATATTTCAGTCGACAGGAGCTTGTTACCCGGAGGAAGCTGGAGACATATGGCTTTTTATTCAATTGGGTTTCTACGATATTAAAACTAAATTTGACAGGCCCACGCAGGCTGTGAATACTCTTTTAACTGATCTAGAGTTAATACTTTAAAAAATGTTTTCGTGTTACTATTGCAAAAAAGCCAGTGCGTCTCCGAATTTACTTATAAATCATGTTCGAACTTTCTGTAAATTAACGGTAGGATTTTCCGGATTTCGGTGTGGTGAACAAGGGTGTTATCGTCATTACATTTCCTCTGCATCTTTCAAAAAGCACTTAGTTAGAGACCACCAGTCATCATTGTCAGTCTTGCCTCACCCAAATAGTAATAATGCGATTGATACAGATACAAATGCCAATATCTCAAATTTACCATCAACGTCAAACAAAGAAACTTACGAAACAGCAAATGCAATGGAATCTCTACCAACTCAAAGAGACGAAAACTCTCTTGGTCACCATGCTGCAAGTCTCGTCTCCACTTTATATGCTAACCCGATAATACCGCGTAAAGCCGTACAAGTTCTTGTAGAAAACCTTCAATTATTTCATTCTAAATCACAATGCATTATAGAGCGACAGTTTAATGATATGGTACCACCAGACCAAAATAATGTTCATGTTAAAAATGCTGTTCAAAAAATATTTAGCGCGTTCAGCGATGCTTTTGAGAATTTAAATTCTGAACACAAACGTTTAAAATATTTTAATAAAATAGGAACTTATTCTGAGCCCCTTGAAGTGGTTGTGGGCCAACGTAATGAGGCTAAAAAAACGGCGGCTGGTTCGTTGTTAGTACAAGTAAATTGTACAATGCAAGTGATTCCGTTAAAAGAAAATTTAAAACTAATTTTTTCATCAAAAAATTTCATGAAGGATACTCTTGAATATTTGGACACAGTACAAAATGACTCTTTCGGTATTGAGAATATTGTTCAGGGTTCAGTATGGAAAAAAATGACAGAAAATTCTGTAGAGCATGATGCAATGATTTTACCATTAATAATCTACTTTGACGATTTTGAAATAGGCAATCCCTTAGGAAGCCACGCTGGGATTCATAAACTTGGAGCTATTTATGTCTCAGTACCATGTCTTCCACCTCACTACGTGTCGCTTTTGCAAAAT
>OU785228.1:32500-160000 GCA_917051295.2 Erebia ligea | reverse complement strand
GCATATGTCCAGCAGTGGACAAATATATATGATGAGAAGAAAAATAAGAGGTATGATACTAGTGCGGGACAATAAGGCACCATACCCTTCACCATACGTACATAGATGGATGGCTATTAGACATACTTGATTTTTAGGGTTCCGTACCCTCAATAAAGGAAAAACGGAAACCTAAAAATCAAGAGTGTCTAATTAGACACACGCCTGAGTGCATGCGATACTGCTGCGGGTATAAGGCATGGTGCACTATACGTGTTTCGTATTGCACACCATGCCTTACGATACTCGCACCTGTATTTTTCTTATGCTGGCATGGTACAGTCAGCGTCATTAATATATATACAGCTATCGAGTCAAAATATGTAAACTATGCCAATAGGTAAACACCAACCTTATTGTCAGTGACATAGAGGTATGTAGATATTTTTGAGCTCTTGTTATCGTATATATATTTATGACGCTGGCCGTACATACAAAGGTGTTCAGATAATTATTTTGAATATTAACCTTTCAAAGTCAATTTAATTTTGTAGACATGGTCTAGAAACTAATACCTACCTAGGCCTGTGATTTATAAAATTTTCGTAAAAAATTATATTTTAAATATTGCAGAGGGTTTTAATATTTTCATTCAAAACCCCCTGCAATATTTCAACTATACATTTTTACGAAAATGTAATAAACCACAGACCTAGATATTAGTTTCTCGATCGTGTCTAGAAAATTTCATTGAGTTTGATTGGTTAATATTCATTATAATTATCTGAACACCTTTGTATGTACCATGCCAGTATAAGCAAAAATACAGAGGTGCGAGTATCGTAAGGCATGGTGTGCCATACGTAACACGTATAGTGCACCATGCCTTACTATACCCGCAGCAGTATCGTACGTACTCTGGCGTGGTACGTAAGTATGGTTCACCGTGCTTTACTGTTCCCGCACCAGTATCGTACGTACGCTGGCGTGGTACATACGCACGGTTCATCATGCCTTACTGTACCGGCAACGGTACCTTACCTCTACTACGACAGTTAATACGTATGACACATCATGCTTTACTGTGCCTGCCACAGTATCCTACGTATGCCGCCATGGTGCACACGTATAGCGCACCATGCTTCACTGTGTCCGCCATTGTATCGTAAGTATGCCGCCGTGGTGCAAACGTATAGCTCACCATTATTTACTGTGCCCGCTACAGTATCGTATGTCAGCCGCTGCGGTGCATACGTATAGCTCACCATTATTTACTGTGCCCGCTACAGTATCGTATGTCAGCCGCTGCGGTGCATACGTATAGCTCACCATTATTTACTGTGCCCGCTACAGTATCGTATGTCAGCCGCTGCGGTACATACGTATAGCTCACCATTATTTACTGTGCCCGCTACAGTATCGTATGTCAGCCGCTGCGGTGCATACGTATAGCTCACCATTATTTACTGTGCCCGCTACAGTATCGTATGTCAGCCGCTGCGGTGCATACGTATAGCTCACCATTATTTACTGTGCCCGCTACAGTATCGTATGTCAGCCGCTGCGGTGCATACGTATAGCTCACCATTATTTACTGTGCCCGCTACAGTATCGTATGTAAGCCGCTGCGGTGCATACGTATAGCTCACCATTATTTACTGTGCCCGCTACAGTATCGTATGTCAGCCGCTGCGGTGCATACGTATAGCTCACCATTATTTACTGTGCCCGCTACAGTATCGTTTGTAAGCCGCTGCGGTGCATACGTATAGCTCACCATTATTTACTGTGCCCGCTACAGTATCGTATGTCAGCCGCTGCGGTGCATACGTATAGCTCACCATTATTTACTGTGCCCGCTACAGTATCGTATGTAAGCCGCTGCGGTGCATACGTATAGCTCACCATTATTTACTGTGCCCGCTACAGTATCGTATGTCAGCCGCTGCGGTGCATACGTATAGCTCACCATTATTTACTGTGCCCGCTACAGTATCGTTTGTAAGCCGCTGCGGTGCATACGTATAGCTCACCATTATTTACTGTGCCCGCCACAGTATCGTACGTAGGCCGCCGCGAGGCATACGTATAGCTCACCATTATTTACTGTGCCCGCTACAGTATCGTACGTAAGGCGCCGTGGTACACACGTATGGTTCACCGTGTTCTACTGTGCCCGCAACAATAGCATACGGGTGTTGCAGCCGTAGTTTCAGGAGTATTCAGTGCGACTTGCGCACTACGTATACGTAGCCGGATGTCGGGTTACGTACGTACGTACAAAAATCGACCACGAGTAAATACGTAACCCGCTCCATGATGAGCGTCAGTATGCCGACTACGTACGACTGACTACGTACGCGTAATGGAGCGGGTTACACACGTCATTGTGGTCGATTTTTGTCCTTATTTTACGTAGTGCGGCAGAGGAAATTTTTCTCAGTGTAATAAAGATGTTAAATGTAAAAGTTTGGTTGGATGGACGGAAAAATGTTTGTTACTCGATCACGCCAGAACAGCTGAACGGATCTGGATGAAATTTGGCACAGAAATAGATTATAGTCTGGAATAACACATAGGCTACTTTATATCCCGGAAAATTAAAGAGTTCTCGCGGGAACCAAAAAATCGTAATCCACGCGGACGAAGTCGCGGGCATCAGCTAAAACATGCATAAGTTTTGAAAAGAAAGATGGTTAGAAATACACTAGGTAGGTAACGAATTTATTTTGTTAGATACCAGGTACCTATAGTATCCGTCTGTACCAATCCGACAAGTACCTACCACCCTCAACAACTCGACAAACAAACTTAGTGGATGTACCTACGCTCAACAGGGCTGAGTTCCTGTCCGTTAATGTCACTAAGCTCCTTCCTCCGTCATTTGACCACGGTCACTCATCACTCATCACTCATCACTCATCACTCATCACTATCCGTACCTAAGCACAGCAATGATCGATAGTCAACCAATGAATAACTATTAAATCTCGACAATTTCGACACTATGATAACTATCCTGATCACTTGGTTATTATCACTAACAGTCGACCCGCATTGGAGCAGCGTCTAAGCTCTAATTCCCCCTCTCCTATGAGAGTGGAGGCCTGTGCCCAGCAGTGGGACGTCAATGGGCTGTAGTGGTGGTGGTGGTGGTGGATAACTATCTGCTGTAAGCTTTCGGGAAGTCGAGTAGCGGCATCAAGTCAATATTACCATATTAGTTAAGCAATGTCGTTGGGATTACGACGCATTGAAGGCAGCAGATTGGGTGCGAGTGAAGGAGACACGTGTCAGTAACATCAATACTTAGTACTCGCCATTGCATACATTTAAAGACTGTATTAAACAGCTTCTTTTAGGTCGAGGTTATTATTGATGATTTTCTCAATGAAAAAGTTACATGGAAGCAACCGGCTTCGCATCCAGCAACTCTACAAGTCAGTGTAATGTGTCAGTAGTGTAAACGATGTGAGCGGAGTAGCGGTGCCAGCCCTCGTCAGTGTTTCCCAGGACAACCTTGTTACATCCACACGTAGCGCGTGATAGGGCACTTCGCCACGTGTATGCCAGGCTTTGACCAACTATATTATTGCATATCTGTGGACGTAAACCAATCAGATACGTAAATAATAGTGTACTAGGGGTCATGCTTGACAACCACCGCTGCAGTCGACTGGCTGCACCAACAACCACCGCTGCAGTCGACTGGCTGCACCAACGACCACCGCTGCAGTCGACTGGCTGCACCAACAACCACCGCTGCAGTCGACTGGCTGCACCAACAACCACCGCTGCAGTCGACTGGCTGCACCAACGACCACCGCTGCAGTCGACTGGCTGCACCAACGACCACCGCTGCAGTCGACTGGCTGCACCAACAACCACCGCTGCAGTCGACTGGCTGCACCAACAACCACCGCTGCAGTCGACTGGCTGCACCAACAACCACCGCTGCAGTCGACTGGCTGCACCAACAACCACCGCTGCAGTCGACTGGCTGCACCAACAACCACCGCTGCAGTCGACTGGCTGCACCAACAACCACCGCTGCAGTCGACTGACTGCACCAACAACCACCGCTGCAGTCGACTGGCTGCACCAACAAGCTGAGGCAGCGACTCATGTAGCTAATAAATATAGATTTTAAGCTTCTTTTAAGGAGTGAGTGCTCGGGCCGAGTGGAACCGAGGTTGGGCTTAAATCTTGGTTGTCACCTTGGTTCCATGAGAGCTGGTACTTCATGTATGTATCATTTAGTAGTACAGTGTACTAACTTTTTGGCTGAATAAAGGATTAGGTATTTATTTACTTATCGTATGTGTAAGTCAGTTTAAACTCATATTACTTAAAGGTACTTAATCCTTGATGATCATCACGGCAATGGCAATGGGGCAAGTGGCAATAATTGTCCATACTACCTACTAGGTAGGTACATGTCGGGACAAGTTACAATACACTACAAAACATTTTTATTCAAGTACACTTTGACAAGTGCTTTTGAATAAATAATCTACAACTGGTTCGGAATGCCGTCCTACCGAGAAGAGCCAGCAGAAACTCGGTGGTTGCTCATAAGTAACCGCTGTCCTTGGCATTTCTGGAGCGAGTCAAATCCATGCTCTTTTATCATTTACATACCTAATCTTCAACAGTTCAATACTTAAATACAAATTCTGAGGAGGGCCTACAGTGCCAATTGTGTCCACCTCCCTGTTCCATCATCAGAGCCTGGTCTCTGTGTGGAGGCCTCTCTGCGGCAGGGGCCTGTGAGTCGACGTGTCTCAAAGAGCATAGTTTGTCATTCGTGAGTGATAGAGTAGGACGACCAATAATATTTATGTGCTTTTTTAAACGTTTGATAGTGAAAATTATAAATAAAAGTGAAATAATCAGGTCATTACATAGATAAAGCTAAAACCATATCGAAATCGAACCAGTCTTTGCCATGCACCCATTGCCATTAACTATGATGTAATGGTACCTAAATAATTCGAACAAGTTACGAGCCTGTCTCCTTTTTACTTATTCTGCATTCCTTCACAAAATTGGTCCAATTCCAGTACATCATACACACACTTCATATATCCTGGAATATCCGCGGGGATCCGTACGAGTTTTCTAATCGAGACTGAAGCAGCACTGTCTTTCCTTCAATTAAAATATCTGCTCCTGGACTCTGGTGGAAGAGATACGTACGAGTAGTTGCCGTAGTACAATAATAATATGTATTATGTTCTATCAATATAAATTTCTGTTAAATTTCAAATTATGGTACCTACTTGGTGTAAATAAATAATACAAAACGTAGAAACCGATAAGAGGTATAAGTTTAATATAACTGCCATACCCCTAAAAGGTTAGGTCGTTTTCATCTCATACAGTCATACTGCATCATCACTCACCACGAGGTGAGATCGCAGTCGAGGGGCACACATATGGTGGTGATAATTCTATTTTAGAGTTTATTTTCGGATAAAGTTGAGGGTTTTATCCGATCTCGTCAGCCACGGCGACCCGTCCGCGCGAGTTTGCGCCGAAAACAAACAAACAAAACACGAGACTCGCCCGCTTATCAATTATTCGCCGTCCGGTTCCATGCTCGCGAGCGAAGCGTCCCCTGCAACGGAAAGTGTCGCTCGTTACCTGCGCAGCAAGGGCGAAGGTTCGCTGCGCCGGCTCGCGGCGACGGCCTCGCACTGAGACAAAGCTGCGGCCACACGAGTATATATAATAGTAGTCTGTGCTGCGGCAGTGTATTGCTGTTGCTATGCGCGTGTCGACCGGCGCGCTGCGTGGCTGCACGCTGCACTCGCGGCGCTCGCTCCAGCCGGCGCGACCCGGCGCGGCGAGACCTCGCGCTCCCGGCCACAGCCTCCGACCGAATGTCCACTGAGATTAGCTCTGAGCGAGACGAGTTATAAGTACAGCACAAATGCACTCTGCTCTGCCTGTAGCCCGACAGCGCAGGACTGACAGCTTTCCTGCTCTCCGAGGCCCGGGCAGCGCAACTCCGGTCTAGTTCTGACAATTTCCAGTCAGAAAAACTCGGGAATCAAACCCGGGCCCTCACCAGCCCCAGTCGAACATGCTAACCACTCCACCAACCAGGCAGTTAAAAATACAATAATAATATCCCGAGTCGGGCCTCAACCAAGCCGCTGGGATTGCGTGAGCTTCCCGCCGACACATTCGCAAATCGCGACAATACGAGGTTAGAGCACGCAGACCCGTTGGTTCCGGTCGTGTCAGATTGCCGTCCCACCACAAGCTGTAGCTTGTAAGAGTGGAGAACATAAAAAAAGCAGTGTAATATCTGTTGCATAAATGCCCATGTCTCAATCGAGACTGGTTTCAGGGATCCATGCTTCTCGTTACTCAGTCAATCGGACCCCAAACGCGGCTAAACCTTAAGC
Organism: Erebia ligea; assembly: GCA_917051295.2. Lineage (NCBI taxonomy): Eukaryota > Metazoa > Arthropoda > Insecta > Lepidoptera > Nymphalidae > Erebia > Erebia ligea. The sequence continues at coordinate 153,605 of OU785228.1, read as the reverse complement.
GAGGATCTGATTTGCAAACTCCAATCTTCATCTGTAAAGGTTGTATCGTTATCGTTGAGCCAGGAGAGCTCTTAAACATCGATAGCAGCCACCGGCCTGACTGTTCGTAAGTCTGGAGCCCGCGCCCGGCGCGGCGTGCACACAGACAGACAATATTACAGTACTAGGATGATACAGACTGCAGGCAGACAGACAGCTATACACAGACACACAGGCGCGTCTAGATAGACACAGCCCTTCACACGGAAGCGCAGCCTTCGGGGGTCGACGACCGACCATCTGGCGGGCGCGGTTCCACTTGCAGCGGGGAACTCCATACACTACATTTTTGAAGTGAAAACTTCTTTAGCCGCGTTGAACACTTTTTGGTAGGGGGTAAACTTGTGGAATCGCGTCGCTGACACCGTCACCGACACCGCGTTGTTACGAAGACAAAAGGTCTTAAATATAAATATGCTACATTCGTAATTAAACTTTAACGCCTTAGTTTTAAGGTTTACATTTTAATTATTTTAATTTATTTTTTTTCAAATTTTAATACTAAAATTCTAAGTTATAAGTTTTCACTTCTATCGGCAGTCCCTATGACTGCCAATTTTTTTTATTATTATTACAAGTGTGAGCGCCGTCCGCTGACTACAGGTGGCGCTGGACCTGCAGTGCGCCGAAGCAGTCTTTACGCAGGGCTTGCGCCAATCAGAGAAGTTCCCGCTCATAAGGCAGCCATGTTTAATGGCGTGACGTCACAATATTGTTTTAGAATGTTACATTATAACAACTTCAATGTATGTAATTTCGATACTCTGCATTGCCTTGTGTAACAAGTGTTCTAGAAAGTAGGTAGACCTATCCATCACTTGGTTGCGAGTGGTTAAGAATTTAGCTATTGTTATACCTATTGGTACATTGCAATTAATATAATATAACATGTATTTATGTTTACTTCATGAATATATAGTCTAGTTTTTGTATTCCATATTGTTAGTTTGCATCTTTTTTTTTTAACCCTATTTGATGGATAGGGTCTGCAAGGGGTCTACAACACAAGATCGGCAACAATCACACAATGATGAGGTCTGGGCTAGAGCGCGCTTGCCTAGAAAATGCCTATTCACAATTCACTCTTGCTTGAAGGGACTTAAGTTAATCGTTGCAGGAAACACGAACGCCGGAAGGGCTGCAGACCTTAGCGGGTCGTATCAAAACTGTAACGTAACGTCCCGTATGAGTAGATTGGACATCGACCACTTGAGGATCTACGACTTCATCATATGGAAGAGAAACAGAATTATAGCAAGATATATAATAGACGTACCAGTCAGTTAACTAACGCTAACTCGATAGCAATCTGATTGTGATCGCTCGCTCGCGCGGAGGACGCGAGCCGGCAACAAGACGTGATCCCTGACGCGGAAGCGCAGCCTTCGGGGGTCGGCGACCGGACATCTAGTTAGCCACGTGCGGCCACACTCACAGCGATAATAGAACGTTCATTCGTGCCAGGGGGTCTACTCTCTTTCTCTCAAACGAAACTTCGCAAACGAACGAACGAAATTTCGTTAACTCCTCTCCTACATAATATTATCTCTATGCTTCTCTCTATTTCGTTTTCGTACACGCAGACGAAGTACGGATCCATAGACAATTTTCGTGACCGATTGGATTGAACGATTTTGTGTGGGTCTAATAAACGACTAATTACGTTCGTTTGCGAAGTTTCGTTTGAGAGAAAGAGAGTAGACCCCCTGAATTCTAATATCGCGTATTTTGAGAGATTTTATCACTATATAAGGATGGATATATAACTAACAGGCCACGGAGAAAAGTACTTTGGATATGAAATTTCACTCAATGTAAACATTCCCTTATCTTTAATAAAATAAATATCTGCATTCAAACATTTTCTAAAAAGCTTACCAGAGCCAACAAAAAATGCAAGAAATAACGAAGTCACTATTTTATTGAACCGATCGATAGGGTCTATGGTGAGGGTTAAATCTCTCAAACTTTGTATCTTAAAATAATTAACAAAGACCATGAAATCGAACAATTCTTACAGGGTGACAGGAAGACATGTTGAAGATGTCTCTGAATAAGTTCAAAGTTAATGTAAAACGTAAACTCATTGAAAAATCCTATTACCATGTGAAAGATTACTTAAATGACAAGGAAGCTTGGCAATAATTTGCTCTAATGGCTCTGATAGTTCCTTAGTTAAGATGATTTGTGAGATGGTGATAATGAAAAAAAAAACCCAGCTGAGTTTGTTGTGGGCTCTTCTGAGACCAGGGCGCGTTTGGAACCCTCGTAGCTTTAGTTTTAAGGTACCCTAACAGATTATCACCATCATATTTTTATGTAACTGGACGTCAATAAGTGTAGTGTATCTACCTAAATTGAATAAATATTTATGACTTATAACTTATGACTTATGATGCATTCCAGAGATGTGTGAGGTAGGTACTTTTGCATCCATGTATACGTACAGTGAGATGCATTCGTCTTATTGACGGCTGAGAAGTTAGTCACAAAGGGCTCTGATGTATTTTCCGTCAGTTTTTTCTACTGTAACTGCTGTGCCTGGCAGTTCACCTCTGAGGCACTCTAAGGTCCGTAATAATAAACGGGCCTCAGCCACACAAAAATATTGAATCAAACTACTTATTATTTATGTAAGTAGAATAAGTAGATAATAATTGAATTTATTGATTAATAGGAACAGATCCCTCTGCTTATGAAATCGCTACTAGTCGCACCGTACACCAGGCCCAGACGGGTCTGGCTGTAGGAAGACGCTGTGTCTCTCTCCGACCCACAGCCAGCAGTACAGCTGTCCCGCTCTCTCAGACAGAATATCAAAATTTGTGCAGAATTGAATTCGGTAGTCTGCCTGCAAGACCGCTGTATACGTATAATACGTCTGGAAAACTAATGGGCCAAGAGACGGTCGCAACATTCGCACGAGGCTCGTCCCATCTGCCGTCCCGCCTGCCAAGTTCTGCTGTATATCCTTGCTTTACAAAGTTTTACAAGAGCCGCAAAGTTCCTTTGCTGGTTCTAGTAGGAAGGTCATTCCGGTTCAGTGGTAGATTCACTGTACGATTTGAAAGCACTTGTCAAACTTTATTTGAATAAAGGCTCTATCTATTTATTTAAAGGAATTTAAGCGACACAAGTTAGGGCGTATTGGATTTTTTCACTATTGGGACCAAGTTTACAAGTCTGTGAAGGCTTGAATATTAAAATAGTAAGAAGGACAAGGTAAGGTTTCACATTTGAGGAATGATAAATCAATAATGCTCTTTGAACTCGGGAGGGTCTGTTATAGTCACACTATCCCAGTTATGAAAAGCGCTCCTAGCTCATACACATCCCGTCTATTTAGGAAAACTGTGGCTACGATTCTGACTCTAATAATATCGACGACAACGATCGAAGGATTTTATGAAACACTGGTTAACAATTATTTATTTTAAAAAATATGGTAACATTGATATTTATTATGGTATCATCATACTAATATTATAAATGCGAAAGTGTGTTTGTTTGTTGATTTGTCCTTGAATCACGCCGCAATGGAGCAACGGGTCGACGTGATTTTTGGCATGGGTATAGTTGACGATCTGGAGAGTGACATAGGCTACTTTTTATCCCGGAAAATTAGGGAGGTCCCTTAAACCATGCGGACGGAGTCGCGGGCATCAGCTAGTGAAATATAAATGGTGAAATAGAATAGTGTAGGTGAGGTAGGTAATTCTGATAATTTAATGTCTTTAACTTAAAGCTTAACGCTGGAAGTTTTTTACAAAAACGTGCACAATTGCCAATTTATTAATTTCTAAGTTTATTCGTGAGAAAATGAACGAACCACTACGAGAACTGTAATTGCTATATGTATTGTATTGTATTGTATTCAACCCACGTTTAATCCTACCGCTGTCTCCGAAACTAAAAATCCTCAAGTCACGAAACATAATGGTTCCTAATCCATATCATATAAAGACTATTTTGCGCTGCAGATAATTTCTGCAGCCGATTTGTTAAAGTAAAAGCAATTTAAAATTTGGTTCGTATGTCTGGGAGTCTGTATTCTAGAAGTTGGTAACAAATGAGCGTGCGCGAAATACATGCCATCAATCGTTACCACCCTGTCGTGGGTTCAAATCTCGATTCCTAAGCCCTAAGACATCTACACTTACTACATATTAAGTATATGCATTATAGATAGGTACATCCCGTATTTCCATATATCTACCCTCTCTTTTATTTTTAGCTTTATATTGTGGTTCCAAAAGAACTTTTAGATTTTAAAAAATCGTAAAAGAACACTTGTTGAGTCGAGGTTATTATACCTATGTACTTCTTACTGAAAAAGTTGTCTGGATGCAATCGATTTTGTGTCCAGCGCCCACAGAATGGTATACGTTACATTATATCTCTATGGGTAGGTATACCTAACACATCTTACACAAATGTATATTATGTACATCTTCTTAATGTAACTTTTTGCTTTTTGAATAAAGCAACTGCTGAGTTTCTTGCCGGCTCTTCTCAGTAGAATATTTTACCAAAGCGATGGTGGAGTCATAACATGTCGTATCAGAGACACCTGTATCATATCATACTTATTGGATAGAAGCAGGCGTTACTTTGCGGAAGTCCATGACATGGAAAAAACTAGAAGTTTAATTCGCTATAATCCGCCACAGAAGGAAAATCTATGTGGTACAGTGCGTATCTTGAACTTGCAGCCCGCGATATTCTCCACACCACATAAATCTTCCAAAATACCCTCAACGTACGTTTCACTCCGACACCGGAGCATCCTCAGGAGATGTTGACTCTACAATGCACGATTGTGATTGTGTTTGTGTTTCACAATCGTGCATTGTAGAGTCACGATCGACGTGATTTTTTGCATGGGTATATTTGAGGACCTGTAGAGTGACATACTTAGGCTTACTACTTTTTATCCTGGAATATGAAGAAGTTCCCGTGGGAATTAAAAAAAAGTTATCGCTGCAAGCGGACGAAGTCACGGGCATCAGCTAGTGTCCTATATCTATCTATCTATCTATACTTATAATAAAACTGTAACAGGTCCAATTCTGTACATTGAAGATATTTTAAAAATTTTTTTTGGAGGGCACTCATTATTCGATACTGAAGCCAAATCTGTAATTTTTTTCATTTTTGTCTGTCTGTCTGTCTGTCTGTCTGCCTGTATCTTGGCCGCGCATCACGCCGAAACTACTGAATGAATTCAAACGAAACTTGGCACGATTTGAGTCCATACTACGAGGTAGGACAGAGGATACTTTTTATCCCGAAATTCTACCCCCGAAGGGGTTAAATAGGGGTTGAAAGTTTGTATGAAAGTCCTTAATTTCTCAAGTTATAGCCATGAAACTTGATATATGAGCTGCAAGTTAAAAATGGAGACATACGTGTTTAACAGTTTTTGAAAATTCGACCCCCAAAAGGGTGAAATAGGGGATGAAAGTTGGTATGAAAGTCCTTCGTTTCTCAAGATGTTTTACAAGTTATATCAAGGAAACTTTTTATTTTGGCTTACGGTAAAAAATAAAGAAGTACGTGTGTCACAGTTTTTCAAAATTCCACCCCTAAGGGGGTGAAATAGGGGGTGAAATTTTGTATGAAAGTCCGTCATTTCTCAAGTTATATCGATTAAACTTGGTATACAAGCTACCGGTTGAAAATGAAGAAATAAGTGTTTCACAGTTTTTGTAAATTTTACCCCCGAAGGGGTGAAATAGGGGTTGAAAGTTTGTATGAAAGTCCTTCATTTCTCAAGTTATATCGATGAAACTTGGTATACAAGCTACCGGTTAAAAATGAAGAAACACGTGTATCACAGTTTTCGTAAATTTTACCCCCGAAGGGGTGAAATAGGGGTTGAAAGTTTGTATGAAAGTCCTTCATTTCTCAAGTTATATCCATGAAACTTGGTATATGAGCTGCGGGTTAAAAATGAAAACGTACGTGTTTCACAGTTTTTAAAAATTCCACCCCCAAAGGGGTGAAATAGAGGTTGAAAGTTTGTATAAAAGTCCGTCATTTCTCAAGTTATTTCGATGAAACTTGGTATATCCACGCGGACGAAGTCGCGGGCATCAGCTATTATGCAATAAACAGAATGAGTATTGAGTATTAATCTCTTCTATGCATGCCACCCGATGCTTTATTGGCGTGCCTTTTGGTTAGTCCACCTACCAATCTGTCATTCGCCCCAGGTGACCTGCATATCTGAGATAAGCATTGTGACTTGTATACGCAGTCCATACTAATATTATTAATGCATGCATGACTGTCTGTGTGTCTGTCAGTCACCACTCACCGTGTCATCACTCCACCGATGTTGACAAAATTAGGTAGGTACAAAATATTGCACCCTGGAGTCTGGACACGGACATAGGATTCAACGAGTTACTATGAGATTATAAGTTACACTACGCGGTTGATGCAGCACGTATCATCAGAATAAGTAGGTAGGTACAGTGGCAACAAAGATAGCAACAAAGATAGCAACAAAGATAGCAACAAAGATAGCAGCAGTGTGACGATCGCAATCATCCCCTGACTCTGACAGACTGAACTACTGGTGAAAATTTTTAGCGCACAAAATGAGAAAACCGAATGGCTCGAAGGGGCTCTAGCTCCTGAGTGGTACTTGTTAGAAACCTTATTATGTGTGGAAGAAATTGCTGGCCAAAGCTTCCCTGTCCTACAACTAAAACTTTAAAAGGTAGTAGTTTATTTGTCATAAAAAGAGCTCTGGACGACAATGGGAAGAATGTCTCTGCGCATGGATGGGTACTGTTCTTTTATACTGTGTGCAAAACGAAGTGTTGATTGACTGACTGATGACGGATCAATCAGGCGGCTGCATGGAAACCCATGAAGCGTCGCCGCGTCGCGAATCTTGTACCGCAAAATGGATCGATAAAACGCCAAGCGATCTAGCGTTCCGGTGCGATGCCGCGTAGAAACCGATTAGGGGTGTGGGTTTATTATAAACCCAGACGGACATGTGCCAATTCACTCAAGTAGACTCAGAGACCTTCGCTTCGCTCAAAATATCTAGAAATATATGGTAAATTTCAGATATCATTAGAAGCTGCTACAATAAGTAGCTGTAACAGTAGCAGACAAGCAGGCGGAGCCGAACCAATTCTTAATTAGAGAATCTGCAGCCGACCACCTCGGTCTGCAGTCTCTCTTCTCTTGCGTTGTCAGCACAAGCCGACCACCTCGGTCTGCAGTCTCTCTTCTCTTGCGTTGTCAATGCACAACTAAACAGGAATTTGGAACAATTGTCTACTCATCTGATCATCAGTATGTCTGTCTGTCTTAGCCGTTATATTTCAGAATCCACATGACTTTGGAGGCTTCATCCGTGTGAATTTTATGATTCCCGTGTGAAATCTTCGATTTCCTGAGTTGAAAAGTAACCTATATGTCCATCTCTAGGATTCGAGCTACGAGTATCTCCATACCAAGGTTTGTCGAGATCTGAAAACGTAAGAGTCACACTGCCGCACTTATATGGATGCTAATCATATACTAATATAATAAATGCGAAAGTGTGTTTGTTTGTTGGTCTATTGGTTTGTCCTTCAATCACGCCGTAACGGAGCAACGGATCGACGTGATTTTTGGCATGGGTATAGTTGAGGACAGCTGGAGAGTGACTTAGGCTACTTTTTATCCCGGAAAATTAAGGAGTTCCCGCGGGAATCAAAAATTCTAATCCACTTGGACGAAGTCGCGGGCATCAGCTAGTGCTGTATATTTTGGCATAGGTATAGCAAAGAAATAAAGCTTTTGAGTTGTTACAAATACAGACTCTGTGCCACGACTCCGCCGGTGTGCCCTGAGCCTCGCTCCTGAGATCCAAGCTGCTTCATTGTAGGGGCGAGTGGTCGCGTTCAACGCGGGGTTCTGTTTGAATAGAAACACAATGCAGAGCCTGACCCAGTGCTAGGCGTCGCTTTGCACCAACAATGATTGTCGACAATCTTTGCGACAAGTGAATATAACTCAAACAATTAAAAAATACGACTGCCATAGTTAAATGATATTTTTTTTTGTGAATCACTGGATATTGAAATATAGTCTTATATATTTTTGGAATCTTCTCATCATTTTCTTGATGATGACAATATAGTTAATCTCATTTTGCAGGGGAAAAAAAGTTCAACTTTAGTCTTTGATGCGGGACCATGGTCACCCTATCAATTTTTTTTTAAATTTTACTAGCGTCACCCGGAATGAGCTAAGGATTCTAACGATATCTCATTCATAAAAATTCATTCTGGCGTATAGAAGTTATGGTGGAATATACAAACTCACATACGTACATACATGAACCCTGAAAACAATATATGTAGGTACCCTAGTATGTACTCCTTTTTTCAGCCAGTCGTATAATTAAAACAACCTAGAGTCTACAGATAGACGATTCATAAAATCGATATCATGAACAAAGGAAGCGATAAAATTGGAAAGTGTGTCAATATTGATAAGTGTAGGTATCGAGTAGGGAGTAGGTATGTACTATGTAGATCAAACGGTTATCAGGTACGGACGTTTTGGTTCCAAGGACGATGTTTTGCATGCCACTTAATGCGGTATAGATTTTGAGACGAGGATATATTAAAAACTAGCTGATGCCCGCGACTTCGTCCGCGTGGTTCAAGTTTTTTTCCCCACAGGCACTCCTTAACTTTCAGGTTTAAAAAGTAGCCTGTCACTCTCCAGGTCCTCAACTATACCTACTCATGCAATCACGTTGATCCGTTGCTCTGTTGCAGCGTGATTGAAGGACAAACTATATATTTCACCCCTTTGGGGGTCGAATTTTCAAAAATGATGAAACACGTACTCTTGCATATCTAACTGAAAGCCCGAATGCTAAGTTTCATGGCTATAACTTGAGAAATGAAGGACTTTCATACAAACTTTCAACCCCTATTTTACCCCGTGGGGGTGGAATTTTGAAAAACTGTGACACACATTTATTACTGTAAGCCAAAATACTAAGTTTCGTTGATATAACTTGAGAAATACTTGAGAAATGAAGGACTTTCATACAAACTTTCATCCCCTATTTCACTCCTTCGGGGGCAGAAATTTCAAACACATATTTCTTAATTTTTTACCCGTAGCTTGCAAACCAAGTTTCATGGATATAACTTGAGTATAATGACGGAGTTTGATACAAACTTTCAACCCCTATTTCACCCTTTTAGGGGTGGAATTTTCAAAAATCCTTTCTTAGTGGTTGCCTACGTTATACCTAATAGCTATCTGAATGCATTTCAGCCCGATCCGACCAGTGGTAAGAGCTGTGCGTAGATAGATCAATCAGTCAGTCAGTCAGTCAGTCACCTTTGCCTTTTATATATTTAGATAAAATAAAAACAAAAGTAAACAGGCATAAAAATTAGTTCCAATTCTGTCCACCGGCCCAGTTAAGTTGTTGGAACTAGAGGCCTATTCCAAAAAAGCTGCATCATGCATTGCTACAATCTCAGTTAATTATTGTTGTGGTTGGCTGATGTTATGGTGTCTTGCTGCGACATAGAGTTTAGGCCAGTATTTTTTTTATTTTTTTATTCCACTATAAGTCACCCCTTGACTGCGATCTCACCTGATGGTAGGTGATGACGCAGTCTAAGATGGTTGCGTGCTAACCTGTTAGGGGTACGGCAATTATATTAAACCCATACCCCTAGTCGGTTTCTACACGGCATCGTACCGGAACGCTAAATCGCTTGGCGGTATGTCTTTGCCGGAAGGGTTGTAACTAGCCACGGCCGAAGCCTCCCACCAGACCAGACCAGAGAAAATTCAGAAATTATAAATTCCCAAATTGATCCTACCGGGAATCCAACCCGGGACCTCCCTCGTTAAGGCAACAGCGCTCAAAACTGCGCCAGGGAGGTCGTCAAATGGAAATGTATGGAAAGAGCGTTAGTCGATCAGAGGTTTGCGATCGTTACACCGCTGCAGCTGAATGTTTCCGTAATAGGGTTCTAGAATTTCACCATGAAAGTTATATTTCAACACCGAATTTCATCAAAATTGATTTAGCTTTTGTCACAAAAAGTTTAATGTTCTCTGAAGTTAAAAAAACCGTAAAAGAACACTTGTTGAGTCGGGGCTATTATACAATTGACGAATTTCTTAATGACAAAGTTGTATGGAAGCGACCGACTCTGGGCCAAGCTCCCCACAGGACAGTATAATAACTTACACTAGGTATTGTATTTAATTTATATACTTAACTAAGTACCTACCTACATAATGTAATATATATTGTTTAAAAAAAAAAGAGCAACTGCTGAGTTTCTTGCCGGCTCTTCTCAGCAGAATCTCCTTTCCGAACCGGTGGTAGAGTATACGGTGGTGGTGGTAGAGGTACATGACGTAACATAAGAGACACCTGTATGTTCTACATGTTTTAAATAAATGAATTGAATTGAATTGTTCAAAACAAGTAGGTAGATAAGTAATTTTACATGAAAAATGCCGAGAAAATTCCTAGCATTATGTGATTAAATGGACAGGGGTGTCGATTATTAGCAAAGGTGACTAGATCTCGCGTAGAGAAATGAATGCAAGCTAATGTTAAAGAACGCATATTCTCCGTCGCGTCCGTACTCCGTACACTTACAGGCACAGGCGAGGATCGAAGGGCCGGAGAGTTTCACAGTAAATGTAAGAAACAAATGCAACAATGTACAACATTAGCACGCAACAAGAACAAAACCGACCCTAGCCCTAGTAACGGATCGAATTAAAAAAACAAAGCCCCCGCTTCCCTCCAAAACCGTCTGTCAAAAATAAATCAAACATGGCCGCCGCCCATTGGCCCTCCGCCCGTGGCGTGTGGCGGCGCCGCGCCTCGCCCGGGGCTCCAGCTAGCTGCACGCGATCAAGACGATACTATGTGTAATGTCACCAACCTTACCGATTTTGATTTAGTTTTTTTAATATTAGAAAGATGACTATCATATTTACGGTTTTTAGGACCTGGTTTTAAGGGTCATATACAAGAACCTTAAAACCAAGTTCTTGCATCTGTAGGTGAACAACATGCTGGCTTTTTTTAAAAATATATATAGCGAGCAAACGAGCAGGCGGGTCACCTGATGGTAAGTGATTACCGCCGCCCATGAACATTTGCAGCAACAGACGAACCGCCAATGCGTTGCTGGCTTTTGAGATGTTTGTTTATCCGCCCTTTGAAGAGCCCCATATTATTATCAAGAGGGAACACAGAAGATGGAAGCAGGTTCCATAATTGGCAGGTACGTGGCAGAAATGACCTGGAATAGCGGGAAGTGGAAGAAGACCAGGCATCCAGGTGGTGAGGATGAAATTTGTTTCTGCGACGAAGGGTGCGATTGGAGAACACGGAAGGTGGTATAAGATATCAGAGCATTCCCCATTGTAGAGACGGTAGAACACACAAAGAGAGCTAACGTTTCTTTACTCGCAAGTTTTTTATGCATTACGTATATTACAGTAAATATTGATGGTAAGTAATAGAGAATGTCATACCCGGAGCCTGCTATATATAAGTTGTCTGCCCAACACAATGATGTGACAGGATGTCAAATTTTGAATCAGACCTGCGGAAGTTATCTAGAAGACGACCTCCCTGGCGCAGTGTTGTGCGCTGTTGTCTTGACGTGGGAGGTCCCGGGTTCGATCCCCGGCTGAGTCAATTTGGAAATTAATAATTTTTGAATTTCCTGTGGTCTGACCGGGTGGGTGGCTTCGGCCGTGGCTAGTTACCACCCTATATCGGCAAAGACGTTCCGCCAAGCGATTTAGCGTTCCGGTACGATGCTGTGTAGAAACCGAATAGGGGTTTAATATAACTGCCGTATCCCTAACAGGTTAGCCCGCTCCCATCTTAGACTGCATCATCACTTACCATCAGGTGAGATCGCAGTTAAGGACTAACTTGTAGTTGATAAAAAAAAGAGCTGATGATCTTCCTGAACTGATTCTCTTGAATTCCAGCTGAGGGCACTGTCAACTCACCTTTCAAACATAAAATAAGCTAAATCAAAATCGGTTCTACGACGGGAGCTGCGGCCACACACACACACACACACACACACACACACACACACACACACAGACACACACGCTTCAACCTCAACACCCCTCTGATCGCGTCGGGCTCACAATGCTTCAAACATCCATGCTGAGCATACCTATTACCTACCTACTAATATGGTACTATGCGAAAGTGTATGTGCCGCGCGTCTGTCGGTTACGTTGTTACGACACATCTGTTCAATACTAGCTGATGCTCGCGACTTCTTCCGGTTTTTTGGAACTCTAGAATTTTCCGGGATAAAAAGTAGCCTATGTGTTCTTCTCTAATCGCTCTTCCGTTTCGCCGCGGGCACGTGGGCGGCGGGCCATGCACACACATTCATTAAAGTATTTTGATTTGACGCATGAAAGCCGATACCGCAACGTTGCATCTAGGAGTGGAAAAAATGTGTTCGATGGTTTTTGATTAACAAACAATCTGTCTCTTTCCCACCATTCTGGAGGCCGCGTTCATTAGTAAGTAAGGTCATACAGACCGGGTGCGCAGGCGCAGCTAGTGCTGGGCGCCGCGCGACCGGCACGTGCCCTCGCGTCGGCTCCTAGACCAATGGCGGCCGCGGGTCTCGGACCCCCGCCTCTCTATTGGTAGGGAGCGATGGTTTATGTTACGTTTCGACAGGTGAACTTTATTTGGTTTCCAAGTTTTTCGTAGAAATACGGTCAAACTTATTTACGGGCACCTTTTTTCGTGTATCTTGGAGGAATGACCCATAGGCCATGTTTTTTTTGTTTTTATAATCGCTTTATGTATTTGGGCGGAAAGATGATCAATGAATTCACTAGCCAAGGGATTGCCGATAGAGGTATATAGTGTATACCTCAATTATAACAGGCAGTTCCGACTGCGACCTCCGCCCATAATCGTCCGAGCTTTAGCGAGCATTTAACATTGACTGGGTGATGGGTCCTACAGATGCTTTACCCAAGAGTCTGCAGTCATTTTGGTCGGTCCTTGGTCTGCCTCGTTGGTCTAGCGGTTAGCATAGTCGACTGCGGATCACGAGCTCCTGGGAGTGCACGTTGAGTCCCGGTTATTGTCACTAACATGATAATAGTCGTCAAAGCCCGCCAACTATCGCTAAAATTGGAGCAGCGTGGTGGGTCTAAGCTCTAATTCCATCTTTCCTATGAGAGTGGAGCTGTCTGTGCCCAGCTGTGGGACGTTAAAGGGCTGTAGTGGTGATGGGTGGTGGTGAGCTTCTTGGTGCCAGGTGCTGATACACCGGACAGTGGACGGATCATGACTGTCACGGAGCCTATCGTGCCCTGGAGTGGAAAGCACAGTGGGATCACTTCTGCCTGTCTGCCTGTCTGCCTGCCTGTCTGCCTGTCTGCCTGCCTGCCTGTCTGCCTGCCTGCCTGCCTGACTGCTACGGTTGCAGGGCTCACGGAAACCGACATCTATTGACGAATTTTGGAACAGATATATAAGTTGCATCTCGGGAAGGAACACAAGCTAACGGCTTTTAACCTGGAATGGAGATCGGACTATTGGATTTTTAAAAACATAAATCCACGCATTATTTATTTCACGTAGGACAACTTGTGCCACTTATAATAAGTCAAGACTCAAGACTCTACCACCGGTTCGGAAAGTTGTTCCACTGAGAAGAGCCGGCAATAAACTCAGCAGTTGCTCTTTTCTTAAGAAGAAAAATATTGCACTTTGTAGATAAAATACACAATGCATACAAGGCTGTAAAATTGTAAAATTGTGGTAGTAGAATAAATGGCTATTTTATTTTATTTTATTACAAGGCTGTATTGCACTGAGTTGTGTTAGCTGGATGCGAGGCCGGATGTTTCCATGTAACTTTGTCAGTAAGAAAATCATCAATAAGTAGAATAATACCATCACCTTGTTAGTTGTATTTCAATAGCAATGCAGTGTAATTGCAACTACATATTATATTCTGCTCTTTATTAATCGTTGTGTCCAAAACAGCTTCGAACTTGCACATGAGTAGCTTTTTAGGGTTCCGTAGCCAAACGGAACCCTTATAGATTCGTCATGTCTGTCTGTCTGTCTGTCTGTCTGTGTCCGTCCGTATGTCACAGCCACTTTTTTCCGAAACTATAAGAACTATACTGTTGAAACTTGGTAAGTAGATGTATTCTATGAACCGCATTAAGATTTTCACACAAAACTAGAAAAAAAACAATAAATTTTGGGGGTCCCCATACTTAGAACTGAAACTCAAAAATTTTTTTTTCATCAAACCCATACGTGTGGGGTATCTATGTATAGGTCTTCAAAAATGATATTGAGGTTTCTAATATCATTTTTTTCTAAACTGAATAGTTTGCACGAGAGACACTTCCAAAGTGGTAAAATGTGTGTCCCCCCCCTGTAACTTCTAAAATAAGAGAATGATAAAAATATATGATGTACATTATCATGAAAACTTCCACCGAAAATTGGTTTGAACGAGATCTAGTAAGTAGTTTTTTTTTAAATAATTTAAAACCTACTACAGGTTTGTACGGAACCCTCGGTGCGCGAGTCCGACTCGCACTTGGCCGGTTTTTTATTTTTATTCAAATAAACTTTAAAAAATGTTCTTCAGTGGAACTGAACTACCAGGGGCCGGAAGCCGCGCGCTAACTCCACGCTAACGAAATCGTGCAATGGATATCGCATCTAGATTATACTAATCCATACTAATAGTATAAATGCGACAGTGTCATTTCATGCGAAAGTGTTTCAATCAATTTGGATGAAAGTGTGTCTGTCCGTCTGCTACGCTTTCATGGCCCATCTTTTCAACCAATTTTGAGGAAATTTTTTAGAGGTGTGTTGCATCTCGGGGATTTGTCTAAAACCTAAATCCCCGCGGACGAAGCGGTGAGCGTCACCTGGTTTCACATATTTCAGTTAGGGTGCAGCTCACGACACACGTGACATCCGGCTCGCGTCAACCCCACGTCGGTAGGCATGCGGGGCGTCGGGTCGACGGCCGGCGCCGCGTCGCCGCCGGCCGCGCGCTGCACGACGCAACGCGGCGGCGACACTCTGCTGAACACCACTGAAGGAACTAAATCTGCGACAATAGGTAATAGGTACCTCCGTGGCGCAGTGTTGAGCGCTGCTGTCGTAACGTGCGGAGCTCCCGGGTTCGATACAGTAGAGGGGTAGAGTCTATTTAGGAATTTATAATTTCTGAATTTTCCCTGGTGGGAGACTTCGGCCGTGGCTATAGTTACCACCGGCAAAGATGAATCTTCATTCATGAATATTCAGAATCCGTATTAACATTGTGGCACAAGTTGTCTTACATGAAATAAATCATTTCATTTCATTTCATTAAGACAGTCAGTTTTTCTTCTTTTCTTTCTTTCTTTCTTTAATAAGGATTATAATAATAATATTATAATCCATATCCATACTGATTAATTATATAAATGCGAAAGTGTGTCTGTGTACATCTGTCTGTCTGTCTGCTACGCTTTAACGGCCTATCTTTTCAATCGAGTTTGATAAAATTTTGGACAGGCTGTATCACGAGAAAGGACTACTTTTTATCTTGGAAAATTAAGGAGATCCTGCGGGAATACAAAAAAACTTAATCCGCGCGGACGAAGTCGTGGGCATCGTCTAGTAAACTATAGCACTCAATCAACGAGTTGATTTCTGCAAGTTCTAGTAGGTGGGGTCGGTGCGGAGATCTAGATTCAGATGTGAGATGATAGCATTGGCAGGTGCAGCCGGAACGGGTATTCAAATCATTTGATCCGTTGAGCCACGATACACACAGACAATTAAACATTCTCATTACTCGTTTACACTCCTCTTTTTGCGTCGGGTTATTTAGATTCAACGAACAAGAAGTATAGCGTTAAGTATGCTCCTGAAAAAGCTTAATCTGTGGCTTAGGGCATGTATTTGACTCGCTCCAGCAATGCTAAGGGCAGCGGTTAATTATGTATTTACACACTAATGTATAATATTGTAAATGGATTTTTTTATAAGAGCAACCACTATGTTTCTTGCTGGTTCTTGTCGGTAGGAACCAGTGGTTGATTTACTCGACGATTCAAAAGGACTTTTAATAAGTTTATTTGAATAAAAAGTATGAGTTTGAGTTTGAGTTTGAGCGCCTCAAGTTTGCGTATCTATCCCCGAGGTGATACTATATGCTTAGCGGAAACAACACATTCCACGTGTAACTGATAACCGAATCGGTGGCTAGTGATATCTGATAGGCTGATAGGCTGATGGGCTGATAGGCCTGACTGTGATAGTGATAGTGCGGCGGTGATCACCCGGAGACGCGGCGGCGCCCCACGCCGGAGTTGATAACACCTATCAGACACCACTTTTTGTAACTTTTGCGCTGAATTATTATTGTTGCTACGCTTTTTGTCGGACAGCGGAGTCTACGGCCCGCGTTAACAGACTGGTATCAGCTAACAACAGCTCCTCGGGAACATGTGAACCTGCAGGCCCCTGCAGTTCTATTGATACGGTCCTGTGTTTATCGTACTGGCTACTGCCTGCCGCATAGGTGCCAGAAAATGCCTGTAAAACATGTGAGGTGCTCCGGAAGGCACATCTTTAGGTACCTACATACTAGCTGATGCCCGCGACTTCGTCCGCGTGGATTGAGGTTTTTTGGTTCCCTCGGTAACTCTTCGCGGAACTCGGGAAAAGTAGCCTATGTGCTCTTCCAGACTATAATCTGTCTCTGTACCGAATTTAATCCAAATCCGTTCAGCCGTTCGGGCGTGATTGAGTAACAAACACCCATCTTTCGTATTTATAATATTAAGTACATATAATGCCAGAGCCCTGGCCCCTGAAACTATCAGAATTATGTTGCTCTGGATGTTCTATGATCCCATCGCCGTCCGTACTCTTAAGAGCACGTGATGCTGTCTGCTGATGGTGAGGGTAGCATTCGAGACGTAGTTGTTTCAGAGTTACTCAGCGGGTGATAGAGAGAGCGTTGCTCTACGAGATCAAATGAGAAATTAGTAGTTATATAGAAATTGAGTAACCGATGTGGCAATTGACGGTGTATATATATATTATAGTTCGCAGAACCGATAGATGTTGAGGATCCCAAGGTGCTGTCGGCAACCTCTACCTACTAGGACGCACGACAAGTCTCTACAACAGACTGTAGCAAAGCTCAGTAGAAGATGTGTATCGGATGACGACGCCCACGAGCCGTCCATACTAAATGACATTTCAAATATCTAGAAAATACAACAATGGTGTTCTTACAGACAAACATCTACATAATCTATATATATAAAATTCAAAGTCCTGACTGACTGACTGACTGACTTATATATCAACGCACAGCCTAAACCGCTGGTCCTAGAGACATGCAATTTGGAAGGTGTGTTCTTGATGAGTAGGTGTCCACTAAGAAAGGATTTTTCGAAATTCTACCCCCCAAAGGGGTTAATTAGGGGTTGAAAGTTTGTATGAAAGTCCGTCATTTTTAGGGTTCCGTAGCCAAATGGCAAAAAACGGAACCCTTATGGATTCGTCATGTCTGTCTGTCCGTCCGTATGTCACAGCCACTTTTTTCCGAAACTATAAGAACTATACTGTTGAAACTTGGTAAGTAGATGTATTCTGTGAACCGCATTACGATTTTCACACAAAAATAGAAAAAAAACAATAAATTTTGGGGGTTCCCCATACTTAGAACTGAAACTCAAAAATTTTTTTTTCATCAAACCCATACGTGTGGGGTATCTATGGATAGGTCTTAAAAAATGATATTGAGGTTTCTGCTATAATTTTTTTCTTAACTGAATAGTTTGCGCGAGAGACACTTCCAAAGTGGTAAAATGTGTGTCCCCCCCCTGTAACTTCTAAAATAAGAGAATGATAAAACTAAAAAAAATATACGATGTACATTAATTACCATGCAAACTTCCACCGAAAATTGGTTTGAACGAGATCTAGTAAGTAGTTTTTTTTAATAATTTAAAACTTACTACAGGATTGTACGGAACCCTCGGTGCGCGAGTCCGACTCGCACTTGGCCGGTTTTTTAAAGTTATAGCCATGAAATTTGATATTTGGGCTTTCGTTTTAAAATTATGAAATACGTATTTCACAATTTTTATAATTTCTATCCCCAAGGATGTTAAATAGAGAGTTTGTCCTTCACTCACGCCGCAACAGAGCAACGGATTAAGGTGATTTTTTGCATGGGTATAGATGAGGACCTGGAGAGTGACATAGGCTTTTTATCCCGGAAAATTAAGGAGTGCCTGTGGGAATTAAAAACTTATGCCACGCGAATGAAGTCGCGGGCGTCCGCTGGTATAACATACGGTTGTACATAAGAATATGTTTGTCTGTGACACCACACAGAACGGCACAGCTCAGCCGTGTGCCCAGCATCCAGCATCAACCTACAAATGCTCGCATGACGCCGGACGCTGATCTTCAGCTGAGACCCGGGGGACGTCACAGCCAACGGGTGTGAATACTTATACCGCTATAAACTACATACTTAAACAATATTAACAAATCTTGATTTCACTATACCTAAGTCAAAGCATACCTAATTACAGAAGAATCATTTATCCACGGCCAAAGTAAGAGAATCAACAAACAACATATCCTGTACCTAAGTAAATATTAATGTAATATATATATCGGTACATCTATTAAAAGCATCTTGAATATTATATAATCCTCTAATATTAATGTATCATGTTAGCAAACAGAAAGCTGACGCTCGGGACCCTGAATATTCTATCATCGCCTATAACTGTGTGAGGAACCGTGCTGCGTGACGTCACAGGATGTGAATGTTGCGGCGTCGCGTCGCGTCGGTAGAGTGCATGCCTACACACATTCTCGCTACTTTGCGTTCTTGTTCGGTCACGATCCCAAATATTATAGTTATAACAACACTCTCATCAATACCAAGAGCACTACTGATATCAATTAACAAGTCGCCATGACCACCCACTCCAGTGAACCGAAACATTTTTACTGCTCTACAATTTGAAAAAAAAATTACACACGTTGCTGATGAAAATTCATATCGGACCCATGGGTAAAAATTTTGGAAAAGTCACCTCAGTGGCACCTCACCATCGGAGAGGAATACGACGCATAAAGAGTATTTTTTTAAATCCGGTAACCAGACGCCTAAAGATCCATGGTCCGCGATTCAGAGCGTCGGGCGGGCGTCGTGCAGGAATCCGTCCACGCTCTCCCGGACTCCAACCAGAGCCCCAATTGTCTTTGAAGCAAATCACAATCATTTGGCAGATTAAAAGTGAGTTTTTGATGTTCAGCCATCTGTGAACTCCTTAAAAGTGAGTTTTTGACGTTCAGCCATCTGTGAACTCCTTAAAAGTGAGTTTTTGACGTTCAGCCATCTGTGAACTCCTTAAAAGTGAGTTTTTGACGTTCAGCCATCTGTGAACTCCTTAAAAGTGAGTTTTTGACGTTCAGCCATCTGTGAACTCCTTAAAAGTGAGTTTTTGACGTTCAGCCATCTGTGAACTCCTTAAAAGTGAGTTTTTGACGTTCAGCCATCTGTGAACTCCTTAAAAGTGAGTTTTTGACGTTCAGCCATCTGTGAACTCCTTAAAAGTGAGTTTTTGACGTTCAGCCATCTGTGAACTCCTTAAAAGTGAGTTTTTGACGTTCAGCCATCTGTGAACTCCTTAAAAGTGAGTTTTTGACGTTCAGCCATCTGTGAACTCCTTAAAAGTGAGTTTTTGACGTTCAGCCATCTGTGAACTCCTTAAAAGTGAGTTTTTGACGTTCAGCCATCTGTGAACTCCTTAAAAGTGAGTTTTTGACGTTCAGCCATCTGTGAACTCCTTAAAAGTGAGTTTTTGACGTTCAGCCATCTGTGAACTCCTTAAACAGCTACAATTATCTGATTACGATAACAATTTCCTTACACAGTCGGGGTGCCGTCGCCAGTTGCCACTCCGCGGCTGCACCCTGCATGGCCGACAAACACAAGTAGACTCCATTACATAACTAAATGAATTCCTATCAAAATCGTTTATTTAACCGGTCAAGCGCGTGCCAGATAGCGTGAGACTTGGTTCTGTACTCATACTAATTCAAATTAGACATGATAGTTAATATAAATAAATAAAATCCTTATTTGTAATTTAAAATACACAGAAAACAAACAAAATTACAACATACAGAAAATACTTATGGGCTAAGTACCTACTATAAACCTATAGACTAAACCTTGAAGCTATCTGAAACACTGTAACACTAATCTGTGTCGTTTAAAATCCCAAAAAGGATAAAAAAAGTTATAATATTTATCCTCACTCATAAAAAAATTAAAGAGGTTTTCCTATAGGATTTATTTACATCATATCGTACTAATCTATATAGACTAATATTATAATTGCGAAAGTTTGGATGGATGGATGGATGTATGGATGGATGGATGTTTGTTACTCAATCACGCCCGAACGGCTGAACGGATCTGGATGAAATTTGGCACAGAGATAGATTATAGTCTGGAAGAGCACATATACTTTTTATCCAATATATTCCAAGTCCTGTACATGGGGACAATCAGGCCTGGTGGAAAGCATTGACAGGATCAAGGTTTTTGTGAGCACGATAACAGGATAGAGCGTGTAAGGTGGAAAGCGACGAAACACACACCCGTCGGCTCCCACCAACACTCCCGGCAGTGTCCGCTGACCTGAGGGCACCCACCTGGGCACCAGCCAGCGGTCTCACGCACAGCGGACCACATCGGAGTGTCCCGGAGAAGTGCGAAGAAGAAACCCACGACAGAAGAAGAAGGTCAAGGGTATAACTAAGTTGGAGTTCGCTTGCTCAAATACGGTTTAATATATTAACCAACAGACAACCTTTAATAATATTCGAAGTCAGTATCGCTATTTGAATAGATAAATGATATTATGGATCTGAGTATTGTATAGATCTGTGGAGCGACCGCGATCGCTTGTATCATGCAAATCAGCCCGCGCCGGCCTTCGTGCGAGCGCGGCCGGGTAACAGAACTAGTTCGATGGAGCACATTGAATGAAGACAGGTCGCTGGACCTTGAGCTAAACTTCGCACCCTTGACAGTCAAGGACACTCCCATGGGCGCAATTAACCTGTTTTGCTGTAAAGGGTGAATGCGATTAAATGCTCTGTGACAGGTCGATTTCTTCATCGCTACATACGCGATATCTACCTATATAGTATCGAGTCGGGCTGTCGTCTGTCTGTATGAAAGATAATCTCAATAAGTAAAGTTTACTACAAATTAATCCCTGACTTACTTCTACTGAGTAGGAAAACATGACTATAGGTTCTTGAAATGCCACCATGAAAATATATATTACAGAATCTAGATAAGTATACCATATTAATAATTTTTTTTACCTACTGTGCACAATACTTTCGTTTGTCATTTCCGCCATACTGCATTGGTCATGACGTCACACAGGTCGTGCAGCTGTGGCGAAGTAGGCAGACCATTCCAAACCAGTGGCAGACTCAGAGTATTCGAAAGCACTTGAGAAAGTTTTTTAGAAAGTTTGATGAAAATATTGTTTAATTTGAATTAACTGTTCAAGGGCAACAGACTGTAATCACCCGTGCTGCGTTTTGTTTTGACCCCCACAGGCCACAGCCCCAATTAATAATTATTGTAACCTCTAATCAAAATCTCGACTAGTTTGGGAGTTATAACTGAACAGTTGAACGAAGATACATGCATGAAACTCACAAACAAATTGGACAAGTATAATCGGGCAAAAGTACTAAAGAACTGAATTAATTCTGGTTTTCAAATCAATGAAATCGGAGCAGGTCCCTTCGCTGTCGAGATCACCCGTGAGAAGCCGGGGTGAGTCGCTAGTCGGTCACGAGGGTGAATGTGATAAAATGTTAATGATATAGTGTTATCTATTTCTGGTCTATTTATTGAGCGAACGTGTCTATTGGCCCGCTGGAGACTCTAGGGGCGTAAAATAGGAATAGATAATAGATACATGGGTGAAAAAAGGGTCATAGCTCATAGGCACATAAACAGTATGTTCTGAGGGTGGTATCTATGTCTATGGATTTTACTATTTCATTGAAGCCCCAAAATTGTTTTTATGTACTCAACTTTATGTAGATAGGGATACCCTAAGGCCAAGATTTAAGACAGTAATTTAAACTTATTTTGGTAAATGGGTAATTAAGTAAATGAATTCCAATCAAAATATTTTTTTTAAACCGGTCAAGCGCGTGCCAGCTCGCGTGAGGTTAGGTTCTGTACTCATACTTATTCAAATGAGACATGATAGAAGCTTTGTTATTCTTACTCAATCACTGGCGTGATTGAATAACAAACATCTATAGATCCATCCATACATCGCATTTATAATATTAGTTAGACTTCAATAACACAAATAGGAAACAACAATTTGTTTCTTACAATACATACAAGAGATAACAGGTACATGAGCTTGTGTTTGTTCGCTTTGACCGCCGGATATCGAACTCGGGACGGCTGGGCCGCAGCCGCCGCCGCGCCGTACTCTCTCGGAGGGGGCCTGTCTAGACTATCACACTCACAACTATTACTATAGCTAGGTCTGGGTAGATACTATGGCTTTCGTCTTCGTCTGCGTTCATTTCGGTTAGACTCGGCTAAGCCTCATTGCAAAACCTACTGTGTTTAGGATTTCTTACTAGAACAGTAAAAAAAGGTTAAAGACCCTCATGACGACACTCCGTCCGTC
Organism: Erebia ligea; assembly: GCA_917051295.2. Taxonomy (NCBI): domain Eukaryota; kingdom Metazoa; phylum Arthropoda; class Insecta; order Lepidoptera; family Nymphalidae; genus Erebia; species Erebia ligea. The sequence goes on along the minus strand of OU785228.1, from coordinate 130,733 downwards.
CGACACACACTCGCTGCGCGTGAGCGCTGTGCTCTTATCATGGGAGGCCGGAATTCGATTCCCGGCAGGGTAAATTTGGAAATTTATATTTTCTGATTTTTTTCTGGTCTGGTCTGATGGGAGGCTTCGGCCGTGGCTACCACCATAAGGTTACAACCTTATCGGCCAAGACGTACCACAAAGTGATAAAACGTTCTGGTACGATGCCATGTAGAAACCGATTAGGGATATGAGTGTAATGTATGGATTACCTCAGACATGAATATTATTACCTATCTACTCTTAATATAATAATATTTGTCGATTATAGCAATGAGTTATTATAATTTTATTCCTCGTAGGTGTTTCACTTCGGCGTCGGCCAGACAGACCAACTATTGCTTTAATTACCTATAATATTATTAGTGCGGAAGTGGAGATACTCGGAGGCGCTCAGTAAAATCACGACTCAGTATTTGACACTCGCCGCAAAAAAGCATCCGGGATTGCCGCGCGGCCGCGCCGCGACACGCGCTGGAAAAATGTTTGAGCTCCATTTTGATCGCATAAGACTTCAGTGCCGCTGCAAAATTTTCCCGCGCTTTTGACCCTACATATTTTAGTAATTCACTGAATTAACTCAAAACGTTTATATACCAAATTGTAGGCCATTCTCAGATCTACCACGATGTCTTAAAACATTTTGAAATTTGAAATTATCCCAGAATACATGTTGAAGATGTCTCTGAATAAGTTCAAAGTTAATGTAAAACGTAAACTCATTGAAAAATCCTATTACCATGTGAAAGATTACTTTAATGACAAAGAAGCTTGGCAATAATTTGCTCTAATGGTTCTGATAGTTCCTTAGTTAAGATGATTCAAGTGTGATGGTGATAATGAAAAATAAAAACCCCAGCTGAGTTTGTTGTGGGCTCTTCTGAGACCAGGGCGCGTTTGGAACCCTCGTAGCTTTAGTTTTAAGATACCCTAACAGATTATCACCATCATATTTTTATGTAACTGGACGTCAATAAGTGTAGTGTACCTATCTACCTAAATTGAATAAATATTTATGACTTATGACTTAATATGACTTATGACTATGTAATAGATTGTTACTTAAAACCTGTGCTTAGAACGAAAATAACAAGAGGCTGTTATTTTTGGTTTTTGTGTAAAATTTGACGTTCGATAAATCAAAAGTTACTTGTTGTGACCACAGAATAGGTAATAATGGTCCGAGAGCCGGATATACCACGAACTTCACCAATCTATTAAGCTAGCTTTTTAGGTTAGCTATTTTTTCAAAAAAATTTTTTTTTTGCAAAAATAGCTAACCGGCAAAATAGCGGCAACAACTTTTTATAAAACTAACCTTGCCACATCTTTCCCGTTTCAAAAGTCTATTTTTAACACCTAAGTATTCATGACAAGGCTAAACTACTTGTTTTTTTTACGGAATCCTAAAAAAAGTTATTGTTCCTTATTTTTTTTTAACCAAGCACCAACACAAGCATCATCAAAATCGATCCACGCGTTTAGGCTGTAGCTGTCCTGCAAGGAACATACAAACATATTATATAGACTGATGAACACATAACCCTGTGCGTTCCGCAGTCGGGTAAACAAGGCAGGCAATGCAAGGTGAAAGTTGCTAGGTTGCAAATCAAATTGTTTAAAAATGAATATTGAATATTAATGGGGACTCACAGGAAAAGTTCAACACTCAAGACTGTAGAGGCAGGGGCGGACCGTAAGTTTGTGGGGCCCTGGGCGCGTATTTACGTTTGCGTGTTCGATAGGTGGAAGTACTTCCTCGAACCCTGCACGGGTTTGTAACGCTAACTTCCTTTCTAAACTCGTGTACATTCAAGACACGAGTCATCTAATCGCGCACGGATTTGCACCCTGATAGGCGCATTTATTTCCGTGTTCAATAGAAGGCAGTACTTGCCTTGACGCACGGAATCCGTGTTTGTTTAATGTGAGGTGTTTGATGAATAGGCAAGAAAACTCAAAAATTTTAATTTTTATGGGTTATAAACTTAGAACAAAATATAAAAATGTACATGTAAAATGGATGGGCTACGCTAGAAGACTCGTTTCGTCACCCCTTCATTCAGTTCACCTACTCGTCCTTCGTTTCGCTACGGAGGTCGCCGGCTCGCTTCGCTCGCCCTACCCCCTTCGCTCTACTCGGCCTCGCAGGCTCACTTCATTCAGGACCTCCTTCGCGAGCTTTTGGCTTCGCGCTTTACAAAAACACTCTGCGCTAGGGGTAGGGCAGACAAGACTAGTGGAGTCGGGTTGTGCTGATTCGGTTTTGGGAGAGATCCACATTTTTGAATATATTGTGACCCTTTGATAGCATGACATTCACCATAATATACCGCCGTTAACGCTCCCAAACTCCCGCGCTGCACAGCGTAGTCGGCTTTATCGCCTTGAATTGAACACGCGTTTGGAAGAAAATTTCGGCTGCAAACCCTTGCGCGATTGGAGGACGAGTTCCTTATATTGAACACGAGTTTGAAAAGAGATTTAGCACATCAAACCCGTGCAGGGTTCGAGGCAATACTGCCTTCTATTGAACACGCAAACGGAAATACGCGCCCTGGGCCCTGGCCTACTTGGCCTAATTGATCAATTCAATTCATTATTTAAAACATGTAGGACATACAGGTGTCTCTTTATGTTACGTCATGTTTTTAGCTACAGCCTACAAGGTAGGTACACGGTATAAGAAAAGCCGGCCAAGTGAGAGTTGGACTCTTATGGAGCGCTCCACAGGCGCAGCGCACTCATGGTTTAATTGATTTCAGGTTTGCCAACCTTATGATGGGAATTTTTAAAATTTTTCATTCTCAAAATTGTCCATTGTCTTCAATGGGGCCTGGGGGCCCTTGATGTCCACGGGGCCCTGGGCTGCAGTCCAAATAGCCATTAGGTAGATCTGACCCTGCTAAGAGGGCGCCACCAGCGGTCCGGACGTGTCAATAGTTGAAAATATATTATTATTCTATTACTTTGTTACCAGTTTTTCACCAGTAGATTATTTTGATGATTTGAATGATGATTTCAGATATAGATAAGATATTCAGTTCAGCGAAGAGCAAGAATGGACTTGTATAGACACTGATAGGCTAGGCTTAATGTCTGACACTTACACATACGTTAGTGAAGCCCATGGCTCTAAGCGGTGGCTTGATCATTGTTTAGCTACCAAAGCCGCTTTAGACTCCATACGCAATGTTTATGTATTATATGACGTATTATGGTCTGATCACTTCCCTCTGGTTGTAGAATGCAATATAAACGTGTTACTACCTAAGAAACTGATTTCAACCACTTCTCTAAATGAGATTGCTTGGGGAGAGAGAAGTCGAGAACAGATAGACACATATCAGAGGGAGTGTCACGAAAGGTTAAGACAGATTGACTTCTCTCATGAGCTTCACGACTGTTGTGACAGTACGTGTAATGAGCTTGAGCATCAAAACGTTATAACAGGGTTGTACAATAATATCGTTCGAGCCTTGGTGGAATCCTCAGTGGTGGGACGAGGAAGTAATTACCGCGTTAGAAAAAGAAAGTTATAGGCTGGAACAAGCATGTCGCTGACGCACACGGGGAGGCAAGGCAAAAATTTTCGCCAATTAGGCCTGTAATAAGAACAATTACAGTACAATACAATAAATAAATGAATTGAATTGAATTGAAATTATCACCGAATAGAAAAATCAATGTAAAATAGGCACTAAAAGCAATCATTTTGATAAAATTAAATTTCCGCTTCTAAAAATTGTTGCAACTTGTGCACTCAAGCTATTGAGGACACGCAGCCAGAGAGGGGATGTTCCCGCTGCACGCACCACCACCACGTGGTGGGAGTGTGACCAACACTCTGCCACTGAAATATACCGAGGCGATTGACAGCTCATTTATTGTATCTACTCTATCTGCAATCAGTTGGAACTTTACCTTTAGCAGATGTTTTTGGATGCGTCGAGAGGATTAATATAGGAAACAAAGTATTTCAGCATTTATCCAATAAATAATAAAGGAACAAGGATTTTACCTATTTTACCACCAAAGAAAAATAATGATGAAATGAAATTTCAATTTATTGGAGTTTCAAATTGAATGTGATTTTAGAGTATTTTATAAGTAGACTAGAGGATGCTCGCGACTTCGTTCGCGTGGCATAAGTTTTTAATTCCCACAGGCACTCTTTAATTTTCCGGGATAAAAAGAAGCCTATGTCACTCTCCAAGTCCTCAACTAAGTATACCCATGCAAAAAATCACGTTGATCCGTTGCTCTATTTCGGCGTGATTGAAGGATAAACTCTCTATTTGACGTCCTTGGGGATAGAATTTTCAAAAACTGAATCACGTATTATTTCATTTCAGACCGAAATCCCAAACACTAAGTTTCATGGCTACAGCTTGAAAAATGACGGACTTTCCTACAAACTTTCAACCCCTGTTTCAGCCCTTTGGGGGTGGAATTTCGAAAAACTGTGACATACGTATTTCTTTATTTTTTACCGAAAGCCAAAATACCAAGTTTCGTTGATATAACTTGAGAAATGACGGAGTTTCATACAAACTTTAAACCCCTATTTCACCCCCTTAAGGGTGGAATTTTGAAAAATCCTTCCTTAGTGAGCGCCTACGTCACAAAAGAAACCTACTGTCAAAATTTCAAGTTTTTAGCCACAGCGGTTTAGGCTGTGCGTTGATATATAAGTCAGTCAGTCAGGACTTTGAATTTTATATATATAGATAAGTAAATAGAATATTTTGTGTTAATATTCTGTCATACTGGTATAGAAAATTAATACAGTAAATTATTCTGGTTCAGTAAATAGGTAAGTATAGATAAGTATAATTTCTTCGAAAAATTAAAATGAAATGATTTATTTCACGTAAGACAACTTGTGCCACTTATGATAAGTCGTAAGAATCTACCACCGGTTCGGAAAGTGATTCTACTGAGAAGAGCGAGAACTCAGCAGTTGCTCTTTTCATAAACAGAAAAATGTTACACTTTGTAAATAACTGCTTCACACGCACAACTCGCGCGAAGAATGTCTCAAATAGGCCTAAAGAAGGAACTCTGCTCCTTACCTACTCGCGAACTATTTATATTAAAAAAGTACCCGTTTACTTTTTAATATCCTGATAGAGAGAAGAAAATAATAATACATTACTTCACTTATTATTAAGTATAGGAAAATTCAAGAATCCATAAATTGTTTAAGTTTCCACTGTAGGTAGGTACTTGTAATGGCTCTATGGCACGGTATTAGGTACCTTCGTTGTCGAACCTAGATTTTTTTCAAAATATACAAACTTTATTTTTATTGCATGCAAATAAAAAGATTTAAGTCCATACGAAATTAAACCTAAGCATTATAGTACAGACTTTGATTATATACGTACAGAGTGGAAAAGAAGCATTTTAAAAATATTATAATTTTGTGTATTATTAATTTGTGTATTTTAGAGGGCTGTCGATAATTTTATTTTACAAACGATAATTTTTTTTGTAAATTGTAAATGTCGATAATTTTTTTTGTAAATATTTGTAACTACACTCCTGAGTAAGTAATTTTTGCTCATTACCTACCCTGACTGCAGGTTTACAGTTACATCGATTGATATATATTTTAAGTAATTAAATGCTAAGACAGGAGTACCGGATCTACGATTTTAATTAAATTCCAATATTTATTGAAAAAAAATCTAGATTACGGTATTTACATAAACTAATTCATTTAACCCAATTTGACATATCTAATAATAAAAAGAAAAACGGCCCATCTTTTCAACAGTTTTTGATGAAATTTGGTTCAGACATAGGTATTGTCCCGGGGAGGGACATAAGCTATTTTTTATCCCAGAAAATTTAGGGATTCCCGCGGGATTAAAAAAACAACCCACGCGGACGAAGTCGCTTTAATTATATTTTAACGAATTGAATTGTTTTAAAGAAAATGTGATAAAACACCTATTTGCCGAGATTAGAAAATTGAATTTTAAAGTACTTAGTTGATTAAATATATAATTATTAAATTACTATAAAACCATTTCCTACGTACTTAATACCTAATTCTTGTGAATTTAAATATTTGTACTTATATTTCTTCCTTGCACCTCTACAATTGGAAGAACGTACCTACCTTGGTATTTCTTTGGTACCTATACCTAACGTAACAAGAATGCAGGGGGATTCAGGGTTCACTCGTTAAGTAGTAAGTAGGTACCTAGTACACATTCTTTGATTTATTAAAAAATACGAATAAATAGGATAAAGAATTCATAGGACATAGGATTTTTTAATAACTATACCCATGAATAGAATAGAAAATAGAATAGAATAGAATAGAATAGAAATGATTTATTTCATGTAGGACAACTTGTGCCACTTATGATAAGTCGTAAGAATCTACCACCGGTTCGGAAAGCTGATTCTACTGAGAAGAGCCGGCAAGAAACTCAGCAGTTGCTCTTTTTAAAAACAGAAAAATGTCACAATTTGTATATAATATAAAATGCATACGCTACGTAACAAGTAGGTATCACACTGACTTGTGGGTTGCTGGATGCGAAGCCGGTTGCTTCCATGCAACTTTGTCATCGAGAAAATCATCTATGCTATAATACCCTCGACTTAACAGATGCTGTTTAACACAGTCTTTAAATTTATGTAATGGCAACTCCAGAAACTCTTTTGGTACCATGTTATAAATCATGAAGTTCTTAGATTAGGTGATCTTAAGTTTTCTACAACTCCAGGAATTTTGAAAAGGTAAAAAAAGACTACTAACAGCTAATATTCGCTAAACTTTCCTTTAAGCAAACAATATAGGTATACCTACCTACTTATCTAACGACGTTTTAGAATTTCGGAAATCCAAATACTTTCTTAAGAAAGGGATTTCTGACATAAAAATTTATATCTCTACTTTTGCTCTACTTATTTTTTTCAAGGAGGAATATAATATCCCAATTCCAGCTTCAGGGATGCGGGGCGTCACCGCGGCTCTGCTTCTATTGGCCTGAATGTCTAGCAAATATTTAGCTCTATCTTTAACAATTTTAAAAAATAAAAGTTTTTTATTTCAATAATACAAATTTACGAGTTATTATTTATCATAATTTAAATTTGAAATTACTAGATTTAATTTAATTTTACCAACCAGTAGAGATGACTTAGCCCTTAGGTAGGCAGGTAGGGTACCTATACCTTGCTCCTCGTAACATCTGTGGCACAGACTACATTGAGCAGAGGGGTAGAGAGTAGAGACAGAGCCTTGCTAAATACTTTATGTGTATAGGGACTACTTATTTCATTTTAATCCTTTTTTTGACTCTGTATAGGATTTGCAAAATTCATTTATGAGGTGTCATTTCCATTGGGAAATGAAATTTTAGAGCCCGTAATTTTTTTAGTATTACATTCGAAATTACATTTCTGCTGGGAACGAAGTTTGCAAAATTGGTTGAGTACTTATCATATTTATTTACTGAAATTAATATATTCCAATAGACGAAATATTTAACTGACTTACCTTCTCGAGCAGTCGTGGAGAAATCATCCCACCGACACAGTTTCTGGTCCACTGCCGCGCCAGTCCGACTCCCAGCACTCGCACTTAACAAATTGTATTTAAAATCATTGAAATATCGCGATTTTTTCCAAAAATCCACTTCAATCACAAAGTACGACGTCCAAACATCCAGAAATGAGAGTTCACTAAATAGGCCTATAAGAATCTTATTGGATGTTTTAGCTCGAAAGTTTTGCGAAAATTTGGCGCTCGCGCGCGGCCGCCGTGGGTTTAGGCCTACGCGGTGCGGCGGCGCGCGCCTCGCGCCGAGCTCGGCCCTTCGCGCTCCCCGGCCCGCGCCGCCGCCGATATCGAGGATAGGGCCCCGACAAGGGCTCGAGGCACCCGGGTGCGCCGGGTGCCTCGAGCGCCGAGTGTGCGCGGCGCCGCGGGCCGGGTGCAGGGCGCGTGACGTCACGGGCCCCGGGCGCAGGGCGCAGGGCGCAGGCCCCCGCCCGGGCTGGACCGTGGCGCGCGCTCGAGCCGCGCGGACCAAATGGCGGCGGTCGACTCTTGCGCCGACTGTCGACGTAACCTTGTATCCCCGACCTCGCGAGACCGTTTTATGCCTAAACGAGCCATCCTACGGTAGGTAGGTATACGCCTCGGGTACCTACGGTTTCGGACCCGACTTTCGATCACTATTTTTCCAGAAACATAGCATTTCGTAATGGTCGAATCCGGTTCATGTGAAAATCTTTAATAGATTAGGTATAGACCTAAGTATTGAATTTTTTGAGTTTTTTGGCGGATTAAAAATATTTAACTTTCCACTAATGGGTGGATATCAAGTTATGAACAGCATCGAGCCTACGAACGTTCTACATTTGTCAATAGGTATTGCTAATACCTACTAATATTATAAATGCAAAAGTGTGTCTGTCTGTCTGTCTGTCTGTCTGCTACACTTTAACGGCCCATCTTTGTAACTGATTTTGATGTAATTTGGTACAGAGCGGGGAAGTACCTATGGCTTGACAAGCAAGTTAAGCTAGTTGCTAATATTGTTTTCGGGTAGGTAAGGCATGTAAGTCTTCATTTTCGTTTTTTTAGATCTAAAACTTTGTTAAATGCTATAGTGCTTTTATTTATTACTAGAGGACGCCCGCGACTTCGTTCGCGTGGCATAAGTTTTATAATTCCCACAGGCACTCCTTCATTTCCGGGATAAAAAGAAGCCTATGTGTCCAGATCCTCAACTATACCTACCCATGCAAAAAATCAAATCGATCCGTTGCACTGTTGCGGCGTGATTGAAGGACCAACTCTCTATTTAACGTCCTTGGGGATAGAACTTTCAAAACTGTGGAATACGTATTTCATAATTTTAAATCGGAAGCCCAAATACCAAGTTTCAGGGCTATAACTTGAAAAACGACGCACTTTCATTCAAATTTTCAACCCCTATTTAACCCCTTTGGGGCCGAAATTCCTAAATATTTTGACACACGTGCCTCTTTATTTTTTACTATAAGCCAAAATATCGAGTTTCGTAGATATAACTTGAAAAATATCTTGTAAAATTAAGGACTTTTTACAAATTTTACTCCCCTATTTCAGCCCTTTGGGGGTAGAATTTTCAAAAACTGTGAAACACGTATTTCTTAATTTTTATCCTGTAGCTCATATACCAAGTTTCATGGATATAACTTGAGAAATGACGGGCTTTCATACAAACTTTCAACCCTTATTTCACTCCCTGGTGGAATTTTGAATAATCCTTCCTTAGTGAGCGCTTACGTCACAAAAGGAACCTACTGTCAAAATTTCAAGTTTCTAACCCCAGCGGTTTGGGCTGTGCGTTGATATACGAGTATAAGTCAGTCAGTCAGGACTTTGAATTTTATATATATAGATAAGTGTACTTATGTTGCGACAAAATTTCACTTTTTTCTTTATTCTGACTGATGTAGATTTTACAATTGGGTGAGTGGGGTAAGTCGAAATAGTTTTTTGATTAAATAAATAGTGCTGATTTGAAACTATTGTAATTTATAGGGTTTTATGTTAAGTGGTTATAATTTTGTTTTGAGTGAAAAAGTATAGTAGATACACGTATTTCCCCAGAGCTGACAGACATCATTTTGAAACATTGTTTGATATAAAAAAAGCTTAATAAGTTTGCACTTCAGAAAAAAAAATGCAGGGGAAAGATGGAACGACAATGGGGTAAGATTGATATAGTGACTAGAATTGTATTCATAGCCGTCATGCATTCGTGATGATTAATAAACTCTCGGCTTCTACGACCTAAATAGCTTGAAACTAACTGAAATCGAAAAATCGCTTTGCATGATGCAAAAATTGATAATTCATAAAAAAATATATCAAACTTACCCCATAAAAGGGCAGGCAGCCTGAGGTTCTCAAATCTTTTGATATGATATTTCAAAATATAGGCTCACTTTTTTAAGTAGATAGTTGGGTTGATAAATAAAAATAAAAACGTTTAAATTTTAAGTAAGTAGTATATTTTTGCAAATACAAAAATAACACACAATTAATCATTCAACAAAACACTTCAAGTGAAGCATAAATCTCAGGTAACGAAAATCCGTCGAAACTAGCTTTATATTATCCTGCGTGCATTGTCATTTCTTTGTTCTCCACTCTCCGTATGGTAGTTGCCAAGTCCTCCGCAGTAGATATAGGTATAACAAGTTGCCCGTAAGGATTTTCTGACATAGTTACGAGTCATTTTCTTCCTGAAACAAAAACTATTGGTTCACACCGTAAGTACGGCCTCTCGTCTTATAATTGTATACCTACTGGCAAAACGAAAATTCTGCAAAGAATAAGTGTGTTTATTTTATTTATAATTGAGTATAGGCTGATATTAGTATTTTTTCTATATTATACAAAAAAATAATAAATAACACCTGTAGTGTTTCAACCCAGTTTTACGATGATTTGAATATTGATCTTTTGCTACAGTTTGAAAAACGGTGACTTTTTCTATGTGTTTCGTTAGCGGGGTAAGATGAAATGATTTATATTACCCTCTTACCCCTTTAAATTTTGGCGGGGTTGGTTTGAAAAGCACGACAAATCTTTAAATAGGAGAAATTTACTAATTACTTCTATATAGTGCATATTATATTTCAAAAATATATTTGTCAATATCTAAACAAAATCGATGTAACTTACCTGCGTAAAAAGATACAACAAGCGGGGTAAGATTGAAAATCCCAAGTATTCGCGGGAAATATGTCTTTACAAAAATCACCACGTACTCGTAACACACGCATGCTCTCACTAAGCGACTGACGCAGGCTGCAGGGCGGAACGAGACTAAGGGTGTATGCAATGATGTTACCTCTATTAAAATAATTTCTCAATGTTCGGCGCCATTTTCCTTTTTTTTACTTCCCCCATTTTTCATCTTACTCACCCTAGTTATAAGTTTTCAAATAGAAATTTAAATACTACTTATTTTTTTCATCCAAATTTTAAAATTAAATCAGCAATTTATTAACACGAATTTATAACGAAAATTTATGAGGACTGAGTATGGGCAATTTTTTTTGTTTAGTGGCCACCTTTTTTTCACCGGCTCACCAAAGGGCCCAAGGCCTTGTACATTGTTGGTTCCGAGACTATAGCATTACCTATTATGTGCTATGGCGCTATAATTTATAGTTTTTCAGGGTCGTTGGGGTACTCCGATAACTTGCACATTCGTGACGTCTCATATTTTTCTTGAAAGAAAATCTAAAAGTTCTATGCAAACGCGTAGTGAAAGCAACAAAAATCCGTACAAGAATGTTCTAGAGATCCTCTTAAAAATTAAAATAAATTGTATCGAGACGAGATTTTTTATTGTTCGGTGGCCATCTTGTTTTCACGGGTTCACCCAATGGCCCAAAGTATTGAGCAAAATCCCTTTCAGGACCATACCTCTCCGATAGATAGTTTTCGAGAACCCCTGTTGTTGTGTCCTAGTTTATTTTCCATATCCTGCTCTTTCTATAATTTTCTCGATCTAGAAATTTAGACTTTTATATTGAAAGTTTGACGACAATGTTCCATACAAAATTGTTCAGGAGGACTGATCAGCCCGTTAACGCAAGTACCTAGCTTTATTTAATGTATCAAATCATTTTTCGCTCACGTTTATTTCACCGGTTCATCAATTCGTCCAAGTCTTAAAGTTTATCAATAAACTTACCACAACTTTTTGGCGGAAAATTTAAGAGGACCGAATATTTTGTACAGGCAATTTTTTTTGTTCGGTGGCCAGCTTCACCAGCTCAACAAAGGGCCCAAGGGTTTGTATATTTTTTGTTCGAAGACAATAAAATCACCTCAGCTGATAGTTTAGTTAGTTCGAGAACCTTACGTAGATAGTTTAAGTTAGTGGTAGATTCTTACGACTTATCATAATATACTTAAGTGGCACAAGTTGTCCTACATGAAATAGGTAAATCATTTTCATTTTTCCTTTTCAACCCCTGCGGTACTCTGGTAAAGTTTCCACATTCATGACGTCTCATATTTTTCCTGAAAAAACACCTACAAGTTCCATGCAAACGCAAAGTGGATGCAAAAAGGTCCATACAAAAATGTTCTGGAAAGTTTTTTTGAAAATTTAGGATTTTTTTCCTACGGAGACTTTTTTTGCCTCCAGTTTACATAAGGTCCCAAGATTTTGAACAATTCTGGCAATTTGAGGGCCTCAAGGGTGACTTCCCGATGTTCATGTCGGTTCGTAATTTTCCTGTAAGAAAACCTCCGATCTCTTTATTATATTAGTAATGCAAAGAATAGCAAAAAAGAGACTCGCTAAACTTTTCCACTGTGCCTTTTGAAAATCGATGCAAGGAGACGATTGGTTTTTATTTGGGGGCCAGCTTTTTCACAGTGGCACAAAAAAGAGCATTTTTTTTCACCAGAACTCTCTGGCTGATAGTTTCCGACATGCATGGAGATGTCGTAGTCATGGAATATACCTATATTATTTAGAGCAGGGCCTCGGAGCTCAATAATAAGGTCGGTCGGTACCAACAATATCAATAACTCACCATCGTCAGCGCCCGAATACCTAGGGAGGGCTAAGAAGTGCATTACTCTGCAGCATCAGGACCGTTAACATTGAGCTCCCGAATGCCAGTAAGTCGGGCGGGCACGACGCCTGCGGCCGCATCCAACCCGCGTCTTGCGGGTTTGGAGCACATGTCTTAAGGGACTCTATCACGTACAAAAATCACGCAAACCGATCAAGAAGGCCGTTGCTTCTGAAAGGCACAATCGAAATAAGAACATACTAAAAACCGGCCAAGTGCGAGTCGGACTCGCGCACCGAGGGTTCCGTACAAACCTGTAGTAAGTTTTACGATTAATGAATTTAATGAACCGCAAAACTAACTTTGTTTGTAGAGGTTTATTGTTAATAGCTGATGCCCGCGACTTCGTCCGCGTGGACTAAGTTTTTTCGATTCCCGCGGGAACTCATTAATTTTCCGGGATAAAAAGTAGCCTATGTATGTATTTATGTATATTCTTTATAGCTGATGCCCGCGACTTCGTCCGGGTGGAATAAGTTTTTCAGTTAATTTTCCAGGATAAAAAGTAGCCTATATTACTATCCCACGGTACAATCCCCCTATAATGGTAAAACACGTACTTCTACATATTTTAACGAAAGCCCAAATGCTGTTTCATGGCTATAACTTGAGAAATTAAGGATTTTCATACAAACTCTCAACCCCTATTTCACCCCGTCGGGAGTGGAATTTTGAAAAACTGTGAAACACATATGTTTTCCTTTTCAACCCGCAGCTCATATATCAAGTTTCATGGCTATAACTTGAGAAATTAAGGATTTTCAGACAAACTCTCAACCCCTATTTCACCCCTTCGGGGGTGGAATTTTGAAAAAGTGTGAAATACATATGTTTTCATTTTCAACCCGCAGCTCATATATCAAGTTTCATGGCTATAACTTGAGAAATTAAGGACTTTCATACAAACTTTCAACCGCTATTTCACCCCTTCGGGGGTAGAATTTCGGGATAAAAAGTATCCTATGTCCTACCTCGTAGTATGGGCTCAAATCGTGCCAAGTTTCGTTTGAATTCATTCAGTAGTTTCGGCGTGACGCGCGGCCAAGATACAGACAGACAGACAGACAGACAGACAGACAGACAAAAATGAAAAAAATTACAGATTTGGCTTCAGTATCGAATAATGAGTGCCCTCCAAAAAGAATTTTCAAAATATCTTCAATGTACAGAATTTGACCTGTTACAGTTTTATTATAAGTATAGATATCAAAAAAACTATGCTAGTTATAGCGTTGGTTTTATTTTTCCTGTAAAATATACATAAGCTTCTATTGACCATAATTATTTCAGATTTTTCAATTGGTAAACTTCGGAGATAAGGGGAGGGCAAAGGTATTTTTTTCGACATTTTACCCGATAAATCAAAAACTATTATGCATAAAAATAAATAAAAATCTGTTTTAGAATGTAGAAGTATAGCCCTTTCATATGATATCCCACACAGTATAGTTATCATACTTTGAAATTTCAAACCCCCGATTTTCCCCCTTTTTTAATTAAACTAAAAATAATTTTCGATTTTTTTTTATTTTAATGATGTTAGGCCACTATTATACACAACTATTCCAAATTTCATGTCGATAGCTTTAATAGTTACTGAAATAATCGGCTGTGACGGACGGACGGACGGACGGACGGAGAAAGTCGCACCATAAGGGTTCCATTTTTACCATTTTGGTACGGAACCCTAAAAACGATGGTTGATTTTTACCAAACTATGAGTGGCCTTTGAAGTTTGAATGTATTTAGTGTTACCCATAGAAATAGTATAGTTGTATGAATATACATACTATTTCTATGGTGTTACCACATACGTTACCTATCTTTAAACGATACATTCACTTTTGGACTTTTAAGTTCTTCTTAAAAGTGTACTATGTATCTAATAAAGTTATTAGGTACTTCCAGATCAGTAGCTATGCCTTGGTTCACAGTTCACACAACCCCAATCGTCAAACAGAATTATTACAATCATTATCATATTAATATTTTAAATGCGAAAGTGTGTTTGTTTGTTGGTTTGTTGGTTTCCTTCAATCACGCCGCAACGGAGCAACGGATCGACGTGATTTTTGGCATGGGTATACCTAGTTGAGGACCTGGAGAGTGACATAGGCTACTTTTTATACCGGAAAATTAAGGAGTTCCCGCGGGAATCAAAACTTAAACCACGCGGACGGAGTCGCGGGCAGGAGCTAGTTAAAAATATATAGTACCTACTTGCCATTAATAAAAATGTATTAATTAAAAATGAATGAATATCCGTTCGACTTGTACCTAAGTTGTGTGACTTATTTTTTTAAAGGTAGTTGTTCCTATTAGACTCAATTTGATAGAGTGTGTTATTCTTGCCGAGAAGATCTAGAAGTGATCCAAAGCTTACCTACTCGGAAACTGACGAGAACTTTGTATAAATTGTTTTGATCGTGGGGGTACCCCAAGGTAGCACTCTCACTGCTCTTCTATTAAATACCTATCTATACAAATGGTCTATTAACTATTTGTTTAAATCTATCGAATGCATATAGAGCCTATGCCATAGACCAGGGACTCCCAAACTATTTTGGGCAAGAGACCTCTTTTCCAAAATGAACTGATACCTCGGACCCCCATAGCCAAATTACTTTAAAAATCCTAACTCTACTATTTTTCTTATTGATACAAAATACTTACTTGCCAATTTAAAAACAAATTGACATAATTTTTTCATCAAAATTTTACAAAGTAAATACTTAGACATAAAATTCAGTAAATATCAAGTGTAGGTTATTAATAAAATATTAATACAAATTGCGTAAAAATACTTAAGGAGGACTAAAATCTCCGCGTTCGCTGATTTTCAAACGGTTTCCTTGTTTTGTCAAAATGTTTGTTACCAAACTGAAGCCTTTTTCGACTAGGTATGATGGAAAACCGATTTCCATCATCAATCAGGATTTTTCAGCAATGTTCCACAGTGCAGGATACCTACTGTGTTTCAATATTGCGTTGCAACCAGAACTTCTGATAGGCGTACGAGCATCACCTTGTAGGTACGAACTGGTGCACGCTTATCGACTTGTTGAGTTTTTTAAAGTACAACAAACGTAACACAACTTATACAGTATCTTGAAAGTTTCAAATATGAACTTGTGTTAAATAATAGGGGTCGATTATTAGACCTCGTCAACCCCCAAATTCAGTTTTCACTTATGTCGACCCGTGGGAATCCCATGCCATAGACTATTAAAAATCTCCAGCACACCGAATTGGATTGGGAGTCATTTGGTTTTGTTACATGTGCCATTTTTCTTTGTTCGTTTTACTACTAACTGCTAAAGTTGTAACATGGGACAATTGTTATTTCCCTCGTTACAGATCTAGTGCTGTAATACCTACTCTTACTAGAGTCTTAGGAGGAAGCAACTCGGAATTCACTGCATTTAACCTAAAAAACTTCTTTATTTATGAGATTAAAGGAAAGTTCCCGCGGGAACTCTTTAATTTTCCAGGATAAAAATATGAAACCCTATGTGTTATTCCAGACTATAATCTATCTCTGTGCCAAATTTCATCCAGATCCGTTCAGCCGTTGGGGCGTGATTAAGTAACAAACATCCATACATCGATACGTCCATCCAAACTTTCGCATTTATAATATTTATTATTATTATTTGATTTGTAATTAAACTTTAATCCCTTAGTTTTAAAGTTTATACATAATTATTTTTTTAATTAAATAACTAGCTGATGCCCGCGACATCGTCCGCGTGATTTGAGTTTTTTCGGTTCCCGCGGGAACTCTTTAATTTTCCGGGATGAAAAGTAGCCTATGTGCTATTCCAGACTATAATCTATCTCTGTGCCAAATTTCATCCAAATCCGTCATCCTGTATCGTTTAGTCATAGTGAATAATGAAAATGTAGAGTCGTGGACAGCTGTAGAGCGCAGTTTTCAAATCTTGCCTGTGACTCTACGAAATCTTCGGGTAGCGCTATCTAGTTATGGGTAGGTACTACTTAACATTGTACATATTTCTACTCAACGCTAGAGGTCGCTATATTCTTAGATTCGGAAAAAAACAAATTGTCTATGAATAAAAATGTTCTGTGTTCATTTGACATTTGCACTTGCAGCTAACGTCGCACAATTACAGGTACAATTTTGAAACATGGCTTCTGTAAAGTTTGCAGTTGTTGATGTAAATGATTTTCTTTCGAAAAAACAAACAACTGAGCCGGAATTATCGGCGGATTGGGCTAAGTTAGAAGAACTTTACAACAAGAAGTAAGTTTTAAGAAGCCTGAAAGTTTATTTGTGTAACAAAATGATAATTATTTCTTGTGTTTTTGTTTCCAGGCTATGGCACCAACTTACGCTAAAATTGCAAGAAATGGTGAAGTACCCATCGTTACAGACGGGCGACAACCTAATACAGCTATACAGTAACTTCTTAACCACATTTGAAAACAAGTAAGTGCATTTCGCAAGTCATTTCAGACTAATAGAACGAATACCCTTAACATAACCTACTACAGCTTTGTGGATACAAATGAGTGAATCTAGTGTTTTGAGTCTTGCTGTTGAACAAGTAACTTGCTAGAGTATATTGCAGTACTGAAACAAATCAAACATTACGGTAAAGCTCAAATTAGGGAGAGATTATGATATCAAATGTATTAAACTGCAGATAGGTTGCTTTTCTTTGCTGGAATACACTTAGCGAGTTTTTAATTAGATTTAGGTACCTACTTACATTTTGTACCTTACAATGCCTGACATATTGTAGTAAGAATTCAGTAACAACACCTAATAGCACTCTAATGTTAGTGTGGATTGCAGTGAGTTTATCAATGAAGGAAATAACCTTAGTGCATATGTAGGGCTCCTGGAGGCCCGGTATCACTGACTGTTGCCCATCTGTGGTGATTCCCACCATCTATATTAAAAATAACATGTTGTATATCTGGAGTTAAACTGAAAAATAAATACAAACATATAAAGATAATGGTTTGATTTATTTGTTTGGTGCTAATGGCCCCAGACTATTTTGAGCTATTATTATGTGGATTGCTATATTTAAAAGTTGTGGTACACTGGTTACAGAATCAACCCCCTGTCTCTAGTGGAGATCGTAGCTCACGTGGTGGCGCAGTACTCAGACAAGAAAGAGGCAATTGCCTTCCTGGAGAAAGTGGAAGCCAAAGTCAAGATGAACGATGAGGCACTGGCGCTATGCAAGGTTTTGTAACTGTTACTTCAAATCTACATTATGTATGCTTTTGTCTTGTCTTGTCTTTGTATGATTTTTAATAGTCCTGCATAAACCTTTTGTTTCCTCAGTTCTTATTAAAACAGGTTAAGCTTTGTGCCATATCTAATTGAATTTAGGTGGCCCACCGTTGTATGATTGTACAAGATTGTATGATTTTAGCTGTGATGAGAATTTGAGTCTTTTTCTGACGCAATACTTGGCATACATTTAGCTGTTTGGAATAGCGATGCAGCAAAATAACTTTTTTTAATGGACCAGCTGTTAACAATTTGAGTGTAAAGCAGTAGGGTTTGGGTTTCAGGTACTACAAGGCCAGATATACCTAGAGCATCTGAATGACTTGGACGCCACAGAGAAGATCATAGAGCAGCTGGAGAACATGCTGGAAGACGCTGATGGAGTCACTCCTGTGCATGGCCGGTTCTACAAGCTGGCCTCTGAATACTACAGGTATGTTTGTATTCATGTGGTGAAAAAAGAAATAATTTTTGATTAATGTTTTTATGCACATGCATCCGTCAAACTTATCTGACCCGGTGCCAAAATTGGAACTCATATTTATGCCTGTTATGTGTTTTTAATCTGACTGCCTGTGTCATAGAAATTGATTTAAGGCTGGATTACACTTTGTGAAGTAAGAAGTGCATGTGTAATGTGATTACTTAACATTTTAATGGTGTTAAGTGTAAAGTAAGTGTTCGCACAGTGATTAGTGGCCCTTGTATGTTCAAAGAATTGTGAGAATAAAATGATTAACATTTTGTTTATTGTTTCACACTTGACAGCATGACCATTTACATACACCATGATTTTATTTTAACTTATCAAAGTGTGATCCGAAGCGAATGTATGAATTATATACAGCTGCCTTTCAGATTGTCCACTTCGAAGTCGGACGACTTCTATACTAATATTATAAATGCGAAAGTTTGGATGGATGTTTGTTACTCAATCATGCTAAAACGGCTGAACGGATCTGGAGGAAATTTGACACAGAGATATATTATAGTCTGGAACACATATTTTATCCTGGTAAATTAAAGAGTTCCTGCGGAAATCAAATTACTCTAACCACACGGGCGTAGGCATCATGGGCATCAGCTAGTAATTTATACATTTTACTTGCCTTTATATCAGAAACGCTGTAACATGTATCGGTTGTTGGAAGTATTTACGTGATACGCGGTGGCAGGGTGCGCGGCCCCATGGCGCGCTACTACCGCGCCGCGCTGCGCTACGTGGGCTGCCGGCGCGGCGGCGCGGAGCTGGCTCCGGCGGAGCGCCGCGAGTGTGCGCTGCGCCTCGCGCTCGCCGCCGTGCTGGCGCCCACCGTGTACGACCTGGGCGAGCTGGTGAGTGTGCCGCACTATACTGTATTGCGCTACTACCGCGCTACGTGGGTAAAAAGAAAAGGTAAATCGCGCGTTGCCTAAAATTCTAGTTAAGTTAAATTTCACTGATCACACACTAGACTCCCATAAACTAGCTAGCCACTAGCTGTTGACTCGTCGCGGTCGTCGAAATTTTTGATTGCCTTCAGAACCTTGTCTGGTGTAAACACAATATTTTCTAATGACGTCTGTATTCTGGTAAAACCCTAGGTGGCTCACCTGCATATGCATTTTCGAATTGATTGGCAAATATCCACCTCTCCTGTGTCACTATTTACATGGAATACTCAAAGTACCCCATGTAAAATTGGTCCTTAGAGCCGGATGTGACGGTCTCTGGGTGTTTGGTTGCAGCTCGCGCACCCGATTCTAGAGTCGCTGCAGGGCACGCCGGACGAGTGGGCGTGCGAGCTGCTGCGCGCCGTTGCCGCCGGGGACGTTCTCGCCTTCGAGCGCATACGGTCAGTCAGTCAGTCAGTACCAGTTGTGTGCCACGTGTGTAGTACCACGACACTGATCTACAGATTCTTAACATCTATAATAATCCATACTAATAATAATATTATAGTGTTCTTGTCTGTCTGTTACGGTTTCACGACCGATTTTGATAATATTTGGATTGATATGGTTACCATCCTGTAGAATGACAGGGTATTTATTATCTTGGACAATTAAAAAGTGCCTGCGGGAATTAAATCGCGGTTGGCTTCACTCGAACATAACATTGCCCTAAAGAGGTTGGACTTGGAAGCCAACCCTCAGAAACCCCTCTGTCTCCTATGTTTCTCCGGTCGACTTTAGGATTCCTGCACAACTTTATTTCAACTATATCAAACCTTACACGAGTCGAGTTTCTCATAGTCAATGGGGATTTGTGAATTTTTTTCCACTTTTCCCCATCGATAACTCCAATAGGGAATAAAAATATTTATTTGCGTATTACACTTAGTACAGGATGGTGTTACATAGAATTGATGTTGTATTGATTGTATTGCCATGCAAAGAGTGCAAAATTAACGAGTTAAAAGTTACAAAATAATTAAAAAAATGTATATAATGACCTCAATTCTGTAAAACACAATCTCTAAACTTAAATGACAGCTTTAAATCTAGTTATTTTCCTTTCCGCACGGAGTATTATCAGACGGTTAGCAATATTTTTAATTCTGTTATATTAGTTTGGTTAAGAGATGGTGCACAACGGAATCAGCCCAATGTCAAGTTCATAATATGTCAGTACATATAATGGTAAAGTGATATAACTCTGTGTGTGTGTGTCGTGCAGCTCGCAGTCGCCGCACCAGGAGCTGCACCGCGCCGACCGCCCGCTGCGGCAGAAGATCGCCATACTGTGTCTCATGGAGGTACACGCGTGCTACGTTCACATATTTTGACAATAGAAAGAAAGAAAAAAAAATATTGGCAAAGTCATAGGGACTGCCGATAGGCGTGCTGCGGGGATTTAGTGTTCCGGTATTACGTATAGGTTAAATATGACCGCCATTACCCCTAACAGATTAGCTTGCATCATCATTTATCACCAGATGAGATTGTAGCCGAGGGCTCGGGGATGAAACAGTTTGGCTGACCACAGATGGCGTTCAACCGGCCGCCGTCGGCGCGGCGCCTCACGTTCGGCGAGATCGCGCGCGCGGCGCGGGTGCCGCCCGCCGACGTGGAGCTGCTGGTGATGAAGGCGCTCGCCGACAAGCTCATCCGCGGACACATCGACCAGGTGCGTCTCACACTACCATGGATACCCATTTCAGGTATCCATTCCAGTCGCACTAGAAAGGAGTGCATATATTCATTCATTCATCA
Source organism: Erebia ligea (assembly GCA_917051295.2). Lineage (NCBI taxonomy): Eukaryota > Metazoa > Arthropoda > Insecta > Lepidoptera > Nymphalidae > Erebia > Erebia ligea. Next base: position 109,603 of record OU785228.1, on the reverse strand, counting down.
CGCGTGAAAGCATGAGACAGGGTTACGTTATTTTTCCCCTCTTGGCTTATTTGAAGATCAGCTCGCATGCCACAGATAATCTCTTTGTATGGTAGGATTGTTTTGGGTGCGTGTATGTGTAGTGTGTACTTGTGTCGCGTTCCCGGCAGGTGAGCGAGACGGTGACGGTGACGTGGGTGCGCGCGCGCGCGCTGGGCCGCGAGGGCGCGGGCGCGCTGGCGCGGCGCCTGGACGCGTGGTGCGCCGCCGCCGACGCCGCCGCGACGCTGCTGCGCGACTCCGCGCCCGACCTGCTCACGCTGTAGCCGCGCGCGCACACGGTAACTGTCCAGTGTCCACCACACTGAACTACACAAAATATGTAAAAGGTGACTGACTGACTGACTGATCTATCAACGCACAGCTCAAACCACTGAATGGGTCAGATTGATATTGGGATATGTTAAAAATTTACCCCTAAGGAGGAAAATGAGGTTTGGAAATTGTACAGTCTATGCGGATTGTGAATCAAGTTGCGGGCAAAAGCTTATATATTCCAATTCTGTTTCTGATACAGTGTACCAGAACCTCAGTTATTTTAATGTTTGATGTAAACAAAATGATGCACATTATTTTCGTTCAGTGAACAAAACTGACAGTTGAAATTCTTAATGTAATGTTTGCTTTTTGCTTTCAGAAAATAAACATTCGAAGATGGAGAAATGAGTGCAGAAATGAAAATATTTTAAGCTTAGTGTTAATGTATGTGCTAGTGAAGAATACTAGTTGAAGTCCCCGACGCTTCACGCTACGCTATCCAAGGATGAGTGCTACAAGTGTCTAGGATTGTAATTATTCTTTATTGACACTATCTATCATGTTGTATGTCTGAAGCTGAATAATTAAATTTACTTACATAAATAATTGTTTTGAATATTTATTTTCCCTGTACATAGAAATATTATGTAGCAGAATGAAATATTCATTAATCAACCACTGAATAAATTCACAAGTTGACAGCAACTTACTGTATAGACTCTGAATTAAATCATTGCCAGAGTTGGTAGGTATACAATCCTGAGCATGGTTAAAAAGGTTATGGGTTTAGAGCTCTAATTGGCTAAAAAATATGGGCATGTCTTGCACGGCAGCACGTCTAAAGTTAATACTAATCAGTTAATTTTAAAATAACTCTGGGGCCTCAGGTAGATGTAGGACATCATCAACCCGTTATCCTACCTCTAGGGGTTCCTATTGCTAACTAGGATGATAAAGATATCAATGGGAAAATAATTAACATTCAATCCTAGCATGAAATTCAAATCAAATTAATTACTTACTTAATGAAAATCGAAAAAAAGATAAAAAAGTTTCAGCTAAGTCTAATGATTTTTTTTGCAATAGTACCTACTTATCTGCCAGGAAATGTAACTACTTACTGCTTCTAATGAACTTGATGACAAGTCTGTCTTTGTGCGGTCTAAAATATAGAAGCAGGTGTAGTGTAACATGAAAAACACATGTATAATGATTTTAAGGGACAATTATTAGTATGCTTACTGTGATGTGTTATCACTTATCATAGATTGATGGTTCAAGCTAATTGGTTAATATATTTAACAATAAATTATTGAAAACAGATTAAGTAAGTACCAACCTCTGAACTTCTTGTGTAATATGCTTCATATTCACCAAGACACTTCCTCTTGAGACGACACTGGTGCATTTACAGGGTCTATCGGCAAACTTGGTGCACTTTTCAAGGACTGTGAACTTACTATAGGTACCTACTAGGAACATACTCTACTCTCTAAACTATCTAAGTATAAATATAATCAGTAAACACTTAATAAATCATAGCTATTTCCAAGGAGGTTATAAGCACTGAAACTGGAATGCAATAAGTTTTTGTAGGTACCTATATTATGAAGGCACGAAGAAAGCAAAATATAGGAGCCATGAAAAACTGAAAAAGCAATAAAATACAAATAACAAACCTATCGAAGTAGGTATTAGATAGACTTACAAAGACAGTGGGGCTGATTCTGTAGTGCACAATCTCTAAACTAAAATGACGGCATTAAAATATTGCTAACCCTTTCATAATATTCCCTGCGGAAAAGGACAGAACTAGATTTAAAGTTGTCATTTTAGTTTAGTTTAGTTTAGAGATGTGATACAGAATTGGCCACAGTATTCACTCATAGGGTAAGAGGTAAGTAGTAAGTAACAGCGATGTTATAAATAACTAGTACTTACCTATATGAGGAACATTAACTTAAGATTAAGGAATAAGTATATTATAATGCAAAAAACAGTACTTACGATTCAAAAATGATTAAAATAATAGTGAAGTAAATTAAAATGTTCCTCATTTGATAAAAACCGCCAAAATTCAAAGAAATGCTAGCAAACAACGAACAACAAAAAAAAATATGAAAAAAATTAATGACAGTGACAAGTGACAATGAAAAAAACGTAGACAAGACCAAAGAGAACCACTACGTGTCAAAAATGACTCGAGTGATGTCAACTAACAATTTCACATCGATTTTAATCGATATACCTACTTAGTTAACATTTATTTTCTTAAAATAGGATTTTATTGTTTTTATTTAGCACCCTCCGACAATATAGGTAATAATTACATAAATAATTGATTTTGTTTGTAATATGACTTAATAACCAAGGAGCAAAGATCATTCATTCATTATGTACCTACGTCATTCCTTTGAAGTACGAAAGTTGAGCGCTAGAGTGCATTGAAATTTGAAATGGCGTCCCCGTGACGGATGATTGCTTGCCGTCAAAATGCAGTCGCGATACGTTGGAAAAATAAAAAATATATAAAGTGTGTTCAAATTTAATTGTAACGGGACATGGTGAGTTAATTTTCGTTTAAAAGTAATTGCACATAGATAATTACGTAATGCTAAATGTTTTTGATGAGCCGCCGAGACCGTCTCCTCATCTCACTCGTTTGTTATGAATCTTTCGACTGTCATTATTTACTATCGGCGATGTATATGGGTCTCTTTCGCTCGCAGTTTTCTTGCAATAGGTTTTTCATTTTTATGTGTCCGCGCGACTGAGACCGCGGGAGGAAAGCAGGGTCCGGTGGAAAAATATGAACAATTTCATGCTCTTAAAAATTATTGATTTTTCATGGTTAAAAAACATCAGACGCCGCTAATTGCATACGTGATGTGGTTCCGCGCGGTCGCTCACTCGTGTGAGTATGAGTCTATTTTAGAATAATATTTCCCTTATTAGAGTTTGTGGTCGTGAAAAGTCACATTTTTCAGCACATTATAGACGACCATTTCGCTCGCTTACGCCGCTCGCGTCGGGTCTGACCTCTTCTCGGGTCCAAACATAGATTTGAGTAATTGTTTAAATATTGATTTTTTATTGGGGGCTTGCATGTGTGAGTCAGGCACTCATGCACGAATGTTTATAACATTAGTTGGGGCCTGCGATATACTATTTTGGGATCGGCCAAATGTTGGCGTTGTGCTCATGTTTTAACCATTATGCTTTCGTGTAGCGCCCAAGAGTGGATGGAATTATTTGATATTCCGATTCCAAAGGATATTGTAGTGGTTTTCTGTGTTGTTTTGTTTACCGACGTGTGCATAATATTTTTTTATTTACTGCGGATTAACTTCTGTGGTGAGTCTATAATAAGTTACTGTTTTACAAATTTAGGCAATTTTGCAGTTTATCGGTGGTCAAACCTGATGTTTACAGTTCCGAGGAGCGTGTAAATTCCGATAAGATATACCTACCAAACCAAACGCACTGCTTGATAGAGGCCCTGATTTTTCTTGAATTTTAGCGTCTTCGCAAAGTGGACACAAGTTTCAGGACAAAACTCGACTATTACTACCTACTCAAGTAGAGCTGTATCAATAAAACCCTTGAAAAGATAAGCGTTCAATGTTAGTCCCCACTCATTAATAGATCGCAGATATTATCGCTGGTTTAAAAGTCGCACGATTCACCAATCATAGCCATTCAACCGTACAGGAACGTCTTCGGGAAATCGAAAACTCCACTTTTGCACAATGATGATGAAGCTAAATAAAATCTTGTCGGGAATCTTATGAGCAGTGAACGATAACTGGAAATTTTAAGAAAATAAACAAAAATGTATTCGAGTGAAGTAAATTCAGTGCTCATAATTGCCCAAAAAATTGATTACAGAATACAGATTCTAGGCACAAAATATCACCTATATTAATTTGTACTTAGAATCTTTAAAATGTGTAATGGGAATTACACTGACTAATCTCAATAATTTTTCTTCGACAAAAAGGAGAATGTCGAATGATTCCCAAACACTAACATTAGTTTCTAAATACTCTTTTTGTTAAAAGTCATTGACATTTTTTCAAGTCACACCTATCTTCGAGAGTCGGGCTTTACATAGTGAAGGTTAAAAATTTAATTATTATGGTAATAAGAGGTTGTTACAAATCACGTGTAACATTGTTTATCTACCGGCGCAGTGCAAACGGATCGTATTCTGACAGTTTTATCCAGCTTTAAACACTGAGATAGTCATTTATATTGAGAGAGTCATAATAAATCAAGAGTCTTCTATTTCAAGTCAAAAGTTGGAATATTCTGAAATAAAGCACAGTTTAACTAGTACTTTTCAAAACAATTCAACAATTTAACTCAAAAATGTTGAACCTATTGAGACGACAGAACAGAACACCCTTCCTTCTTTTTAAAAATTCCTTGTTACAGCTTAACCAAAAATTCACGTGGACGAAGTCGAGATCAAATGGTGTTAAAGCTAGATGCATAAAACTGCTTAGCAATCACGTCAATGAGTAGAGATAACGGATATTCATCAACGCTATATTCGAATGGTTTTCAATACCCCATTGTAAAAACGAAAGCGTGATACCCAAACAATCTTCAACATACAAATACAATTCGATGAGATTGCATCATCAATCATCACTCTATCTAATGCAATGTTACGCAGGTATCTCAATTATTAAGAAGTCATTGAGAGTTCCTGATAAACTTAATAATGTTCTTACCTAATAACATAAATCGATTGCAAAATAATTGAAAATTAAGTAAGTACCTAGGTAAAAGTCCAAAGAAATCGATTCCAAACTATTGGGACTACGAAAACCATCAAGAAAATGGAAATTTATTAATCTGACTAATAACCCAAATAATCATCAACTACTTAAACAAAATAAATATTATTATTATAATAAAGAAAATAAACTAGGTATACAGAAGGGTGCACGTTACCTACTACTAGACGTACCTACTTAGATCATGAAGAATAACTTTCAAAAATTAGATAAATTTACTAAAAAAATTGCTGAATTCGGTACGTTCTAGTGTAAGAATATACCTATTATTTTGTTATCAAATAAGAGTATCTACTTAGAAACAATACATTCGAGTGCCTATAGATAACTGTAAAGCGTATGATATTATCACGATATCCGTTTCTCCCACAATAATTGTTTCATGAGGTCATTTAACAAGAACTGCTCCGTAATGACACTGTTCTAAGAAAGAACTTTCCAGATTGTTGGCCTCAAAATGTATCCAAATATAAACGATACCTATAGACTGGGTGGTGTAGCTGTGTGGAGTACAGACCCCCGCGCGGACTATTTCGGTCGCGCCCCTAGGGTCGTTGGCCGATGCCCTGCCAGACCCCCCCGCTAGGGCGTTTTTTTGCTTATCTTTTCGAAGATAGCGCTCCCTTCTGATGTTTCGGGAGGTTAATTTGAACTGTCTACCTACTTGAAAGGTTTTTACAGATGACTATACTATAATCACGGTTTTATTAACTGTATTTTTCTTATTCACTACCCAGATGCCTAGCCCATTTCAGTCAGCATTGATTAATTTATTTTCAAAATAAGATCAATGTTTTTGTCAGAGTGTATAACTTAATAAATAATTACCTTTATTATCCAAGTAGATGATGTCCGCATTAATTTAGGTTTTTGAGAAATCCCGTGGGAATTATTTGATTTTCCGAAATTAAAAGTAGCCTATGTCGCTCTCCGTGATGCAACCTATCTTAGGACCAAATTTCGTCAAAATCGGTGGAACATGTAAGCCGTGAAAGTAGACGTACAGACAGAGAGATTGGATATATTTTAACGATTGGCATTAGAAGTTAGAACTACTGCTGGGCATAAGATTGAGGTATCGCATAACGCGTAGGATTTGATATTAAACCCGTGACATTTCGGCACTGCATTTCGGATTTCAGTCCGTTTCTCACACAAATAATTAGTTGTCGATTTACAATAGTTTATATGCAAATGTTTTAGTCTTTTAAAATATTATTAAGTATCAACAATTCAACACCCATCATTCCCTCGTTATACTTCGCCAGAAAGGTATTGATTTTTACGTTCAGCACCTTTTTATTTCTAACTTTTACAGTTTAGGGGAGTTTTCCAACCTATACTGCTTTCTCACCCACACTCGAAGCGAGACTTTAATTAATTTGTTGATGAAGTGGATTTAATTAATATACGAGAGAGGTCACCGTATAACTTTCAAACTGAATACGATATTTCGATGTTGATATCCCGCACGTTTAATATTCAATTGATTTTAGAAAATCAAAAAATATATTGTAGTTTGCTCAAAGACGACTAATAATAATTATCCATTTAAATTTTTCCCAATGAAAAAATCGATTCTAGAGGGTTAATCGATTAAAGGGTGTTCGGGAGTGACGTTTCTTCACTAATGATTGAATAAAAAAAAACGGGTTTTGTATCTAATTATGTCCGGCCCTGGATGCAAGTTTTTTATGCATCCGCAATAAAGTGAGATTTTCGCCGGAATAAAAGTTATTTTACTATCCGCAAATTTTTTTGTGAGTCCTATTGGGAGTCGTAGGTCTCAAATAACTCATTAACTAAAAATAGAATAGTAATATTATGTCTTACTGCGAATGGAATGAAGCATTTTACTACATAAACAGGGTAGTTATATTAATGTGCCATAGATACAAAAAAATTAACAGAAGTACAGTTTTATACATTGACTAGCTGTGCCCGCGACTTCGTCCGCGTGGTTTAAGTTTTTTTTGATTCCCGGAACTCCTTAATTTTCCGGGTTAAAAAGTAGCCTATGTCACTCTCCAGGTCCTCATACTATATCCATGCCAAAAATCACGTTGATCCGTTGCTCCGTTGCAGCGTGATTGAAGGACAAACCAACAAACCAATGTTTTGAAAAAACTAGAAGTTTAATTCGCTATTATCCGCCACAGAAGGTAAATCTATGTGGTACAGTGCGTATCTTGAACTTGCGGCCCGCTATATTCTCCACACCACATAAATCTTCCAAAATACCCTCAACGTACGTTTCACTCCGACACCGGAGCATCCTCAGGAGATGTTGACTCTACAATGCTCCGGTGTCGGAGTGAAACGTACGTATTTTGGAAGATTTATGTGGTGTGGAGAATATCGCGGGCCGCAAGTTCAAGATACGTACGTACGTTCAAGATACTGTACCACATAGATTTACCTTCTGTGGCGGATTATAGCGAATTAAACTTCTAGTTTTTTCAAAGTCATGGACTTCCGCAAAGTAACGCCTGCTTCTATCCAATAAACAAACCAATAAACCAACAAATAAACAAACTTTCGCATTTATAATATTAGTATGATATTATACGGTTTGAAAGAATTTAAGTTTTCGATTAAGTAATTAGGAATTAACTTATTAATTTCTTTTGCAGGTTCCCAAACTACACCGGCACTCTTGCAAGTATCAGTATTCTAAAAAAATAGTCTAGTCGTAAAGTTTCTACTTAAATATAAATAATTAATAATATTATATTATTATCTGTACTTAAAACTATTTTTAGTAAAGGATCTGTGATAAAAACCTTTTTGGTGGACTTTATAAAAGTGTGCAATTTTTTACAAAAGAACGGACTGATTAAGATTTGGCCAAAGAGTAGGTACTTATAATGTATTTTAGTAGATAATAAATATCAGTGATGCAACATGGCTCTGCCCCCGCAACAGTTCTGCGTGCGATGGAACTCCTACCACACCAATCTACAGGTAAATAACACAATAATATTATGCCTCCTCATTACTCCTTCCAATCTTTGTGCCAAGCTTTAGGCCAAGACGTATTTTTGATGGTAATGGATGCAATGGAATATTAATGAATGAAACCGGGCTAGTCCATGGCAATTTTTTATATGTATAGGTACTCGTATATATTACCATTATTAGCAAAATACGCGTGAAATTGTACGCGGATGAAGGCGCGGGCGACCACTAGTAACTTTTATAAGAGCAAGAACACATCTAAAACTAGGGTTTGACGTTTAATACGTCATTTTTAAGACAAAAACTTCGTGCGGAAAAGTGCACTTTGATCTTGTAAGCTGCAAGTGAATCCGCCGTTGTAAAGTAATTTAGCCACGAATCGTGCGCAGGCGGTGTTCCCGCGGCTGCTGCTGACGGAGCAGTTCGCGGACGTGACGCTGGCGTGCGAGTCGCGCCAGCTGCGCTGCCACAAGCTGGTGCTGTCCGCCTGCTCCGCCTACCTCGAGCGCCTGCTGCTGCAGAACCCCTGCAAGCACCCCATCGTGCTCATGCGCGACATGCGGTGAGCGCCCGCCACGCCGCACCGCACCGCACCACACCACACCACACCACACCACACCACACCACACCACACCACACCACACCACACCACACTACTCCACACCACACCACACCACACTAAACATCACACGTCGCACATAGCATTAAGGTCTATTCTCAAATGGTAAAAAATAAACGCCGTATAGTGTTCCTAATTCCGCCTTTCCATTTGCCCATTTGTTGGTATTTCCGTTCGCTATTGTTTCTTATTAATAACTTTACTATCAGCTTGACAGAACAATGGTCATTTAGGCCAATTCTATCTCCTTTATACTTATTCAATAATTCTATACTGAAATGCCAGCTCTATTTATATGCTATCCCAATGCTATTCTCTCTGATTGCTACGAGTACATCCATGCTCTGCGACTTCTTCCATGCTCTGCGGAAAGGAATACTTATCAATAGATTTAGAGCTGTCATTCTAGTTTAGTGATTGGGTTACACCGGAGCGAAAAAATTCTATGTCTATGGGTTACACAGAATTGGCCACAATAAATTCGAGACTATCATTAGGTATATCGCCAAATTGTTAATGTAGGTAATTATTTAATATCACCCGTTTAGTTTTAAAAGCAGGGGAAATAAAGACAATCAATTTCAAAAATACAAGTTTTAGGTACCTACCTACTGAACTAAGCGCAGGATTACACTTCTTATTTATGAACGCGTTTTTTCAATTATTTATAGTCCAAGAGAAATCAATAAAATATGTTCTTTTGCGTAGGTACCTACCTACCTACCTATAACGATTATTTATTTTAATCAAAATTAAATCCTAAGCAAAGTCAACCGCCTAAAAACTGATGATTGTAAGTTAAGGTAGTACTTACCTAGGTAACTGAATTTAATAATAATAACTATTACTTCGACTTTAAAAAGCTGCCTTTTCGACTTGAAAACATTAGAATTTTATAAATAAAAATCGAATAGTTATAAATATCGATATCAAGTTGGATTTAAAATAAATCGATTGATTTTTTACCTTACTATTTTTGACATTGACATTTAACTTTTTTTGACAGCCCAGCAGGGCGATCGGCTAAAAATGACAGCTACAGTGTAACGATCGCAATCACCTCTGATTGGATAACACTCTTCCTCCAGATATTTTAATGATTCTTTCATACTTTTGTTTTATTTTATCTTAATTTTCATAATAAATTAAAAATAAATTAAAAAATAAATTAATTAAATTAAAAAATTAAAAAAAAATGGAAACTTCTCCATCCTATGAGGATAGTATGTGCAATAAGTAAGAAAGAACAAATTGTATCATAAAATTTAATTATAATGAACTCTACAAAATGAACCTAATTCTAATTAATCACTGTCGCAATCAGAATAACTAGTGGTTCGCCCCGAACTGAGACCTCGCGGTATCCATAAACTTACAGAGCGCCATCTTTGTGAAGTTCTGTTAAAAATAGTGAAGCTCATTAAAAATTAAATAATTTCGTTTCCTTATTTATCTAATTTTAGTATTTGTTGTTCAAGTACAGGATATAATTCAAATAAGTGATCAAGTTTCAGGCTCAGCCTTTTCTTTTTAAGCACAAACGAATAAACTTGTACAGAGCGCCATCTATTGACATAATTGTGAAGTTTGTTAAAAATAATGAAGCTCATTAAAAATTAAATAATTTCGTTTCCTTATAATATTTATCTAATTTTAGTATTTGTTGTTCAAGTACAGGATATAATTCAAATAATTAATCAAGTTTCAGGCTCAGCCTTTCAGAAAATTGGGAGTTCTGAGGTCATCTTTGGACGTCAGAAAATCTCCACTTTGAAAGCCTCCCATTTCGTCAATTTTAGGGGAAAAATTAAAAAAAAAAATTTTTGGACTCTGTTCCTCATTATCTTTAAAATGATATACCGCAACCCTATGTAACGCTATAAAAAATATTTTACTCCGCATTCGCTTCTATGAGAGCCCCCCTGAAATAAAGATTTTTATAACTTTTTAAGCCATATTCAGCGGGAGACCATTGGTTTACATATTATATTTAAATTTGAAGTAATTACATTCAGTAATTCAGGAGTTATAAGGCTCTGACAGACGGACAGACGGACGGACGGACGGACGGACGGACGGACAAGTGCCAATTCACTCAAGTAGACTCAGAGACCTTCGCTTCGCTCGGTCAATCAGTTCTGTAAGGAATTTAACAACTAAACAGCTATTTACACACCCAAATAAACTTTTAAGTTTAGTACTATTTATAGTACAATATAACACTGCTACCGCACAATTTTATTATAAAAACAACTCGATAAAGCGTACTCTCGCGTCAAGGTCGGCACTAGTACTGGGAGCGTGCGGGGCACGGGGCACGGGGCACGGGGCGGGCACCCGCCCGCTACTTCAGCCCCCAATTCCTCGGACCTCGCGCGCGGACCATATCTATCGTCCTCGGAATCATAGTAATGTTATTAGTTTAAGCGGTGTTGTGTGCGTGTGCGCAGGTTCAGTGAGATGCAGGCGCTGGTGGACTTCATGTACAAGGGCGAGGTGAACGTGACGCAGGAGGAGCTGCCCAGCCTGCTGCGCTCCGCGGAGGCGCTGCAGATCAGGGGTGAGCGATGGAAACAGTTACCGACTGACTGATCTATCAAACTCAAACTCAAACCACTGAACGAATCGGACTGAAATTTGGCATGCAGATAGCTATTATGACGTAGACATTCGCTAAGAAAGGATTTAAGAAAATTCAACCCCTAAGGGGGTAAAATAGGGGTTTGAAATTTGTGTAGTCCACGCGAACGAAATCGCGGGCAAAAGCTACAGTCCACGCCAGTCCAAGCTACAGTCCACTGTAGTGTATAACAATTTAATGAGAAAACAAACATGCAACATATTCTGTAGCTTGTAACCAGTAGACCAAGTGCAGTGGATAAATGTGTAGTTGTGCGTAAACTTTGTTGATATGTATCAGACAGTTAGTCCTCAAACAAAATAAAGTTATCATGCTCATCAAGGTTTTCGACTAGTTATGGATGTAATTTTTTTTATTAAGTGCATGTGATCAGCAGGTATATTGTATCCCACAAATGAGTGTGAGAGACAGAGCAAGCGAGAACATAACATCAAGTAGACGAAAATCGATAGTAAAATTAGCGACGTTTATAGGTACAGCCTTGTATGAGAGCTGGTGATACGACTCGGTGATATGACTCGACTGTAACAATAGGAAGTTACCGCAGGTCCGACGAGTAACCTAAGAAGTTCTATACTTTTATCGCTGTGAGGTGTAAACTTTGATAGCGCGATTCAGACCCTGTTGGACCGTTATTTTTGTATGCTACTAGTAGCGCCATCTATTAGTGTACGGAGATCGCTACAAGTCCAAGGCGGCCCGTAGCCTACAAGGCAGGCCCTAGCCGTTTATCAAGGCTTCAAGACATTCACCGGGGCACAGTGTTGCCCCGCGCCCCGCCCGGGAAAGGAGGCTCGGCCTCGAGGCCCGCACCCCCGCTTGCCCATCACGGGCAAACCGGAGCAGGCGCTCAACGGCCCGTACTCAGTCAATCTAGATCACAATCCGCATTCAAAATCAATGGTCGCGATCCAAATTGACTGTGTAGTAGTGTTTTTTGTTATAGATAAGTATTAGATTTTAGTGTCCGACCGAAACTAGTTTTTACGACCGAAACCGAAACCGAATTTCGGCAACAGTCTCAGTTTCGGCCGAAACCGAAACCGAAACTTCCTTACCTTGATCATGTTTTGAGGGAAAAATAAAGAAAACGTTATTATAATCAGTCTTTAAATCACATAGCTATGCAGTCTTCGACATTTTCACATAATGGTATGATAATCAACATACCTAACAACAATATTTTTAAAAAAATATTAATTGCCACGTGGACGCGGCGAAATGTCTTCGTCGCTTACTCGCTTGGATGGAATTTAACGCGCTGAACATGACCGATCACAGCGCGAGAACTCACGAATGCAGTTTCGGTTTCGGTCGTAGTTTCGTCAGGTTTGCCGCCGAAACCGAAACTCGTTTTTTCGCCGAAACTCAACCGAAACCGAACTTTCGGTTGGACACTATAAGATTTTTTATAGAGGTTATATAGAGGATTATTAAATTAGATTATAGAGTAGAGGCGCCCGGGCTTCAGAAAAGCTTTTTATAGAGGGTTGAATAATTGACCTTGTGTATACTCAAAGATAAATGATTAGTATAGTATGATAATATAATTGTCGGCGCAGGGCTGTGCTCGGGCGAGGCGGGCGCGGCGACGGGCGCGGGCGCGGGCGCGGGCGCGGACGGCGCGGACGGCTCGCGGGACTTCACGCTCGCCAGTGACGCGCTGCTGCACGCGCATCGCAACAACGGTCAGTATGCGCCTCTGCCGCAGCCGGCTGGGCCCTGCGCCCTGCGCCCTGCGCCCTGCGCCACACCAGACCACAGCATCATTTCATGTTGCAGCATGCAATATGCATATGGTATACTCTACACGCAACCGGCAACAAGATTCTACATAATATCATTGGAGACAACATACAGCCAATGTCAAGCGTCTAAATAGTCTCACAAACTTATCTGGCGGCGGCCAACATTGGGACTAATTTTTATGCCTATTTAGTTTTTTATTTTATTTTTAACTCGTATACTAGCGACGCTGTCTATATAGGGTCAGATTAGTTTGTGGGACTATAAGTCAGTAGCTCTTTTTTTTTCAACTGACCACAACTCTCACCACTGTCTCAGGAAAAGTCGTAAAAGGTTTTACATACTTCGTCAATCTTGCTGTCCTTTGTTACTTCTCTCTAAAACTAAAGAAAATTAACAATCATTTAACAGTCCTTATACAGTTAACCCTGTACTATTCGAAGCATTCCTTCATGTGCAGCGCACCAGCAGCAGGGGCCGCCGGCGCCGGCCAAGCCGCTCGGCGGCGGCGGCGGCGGCGGCGGCGGCTGCAGCAACGGGCCCAAGAAGCGGCGGCGGTCGGAGGAGCGCGACAAGCCCGACGTGAAGGAGGAGACGGTGGAGGAGGACGGCCTCTACTACGGCGAGCTCGACCACGACCAGCTCGACTACAACGAGGTGCGTACACCGTTCCGTTGCTGGTGTTTTGTTTTATTATCTTTTGTTATCTTCTGGGTAGGAATGACATTCCGAACCAGTGGTAGATTCATTCGACGATTCGAAAGCACTCGTAAAAGTTTATTTGAGTAAAGTGAGATAAGAAGTGAGTTAATAATAAGAGAGTCCACGCGCGAGGTCCGAGGAATTTTAAGGAATGTTGACGTAATGAGAGATGATTTTTTTTTAATTCTGAAGAATTATGTTATTCAGATCTATTGTATAACAGACAAATAACAATTATAACTTTGGCACACACGATAAATAGAACATCTTTAATTATTCTAATAAAGGGAAGATAGAAAGTAGGGCGCCGCGCCGCAGCCCGCTGCAGCGGTAAAATCTCTACTGGCTTGCTAAGTAGCTTTTCCGGGCTGTTGATTACTGAATATGACGTCCATTTCCAAATTAAAGATGACTGGCGTGTTTTTTAAGAAACCTTGTCCTTTCGTGATGACATACGGATGCAATTATAGCGGTTTGTATTTGTAGCAAAACCATTTTTAAATTTCAGGACGATGAAACTGGAAAACCTGGCAGCAGTTTAGGACAATCTTCTGGTAAGTCTATCTAGAAGTCATTTAGGCCTATTTTTATCGTATAGTTTTTGATATTCACAAATTGTTCGAGATGAAGCTCGCGTGAAGACCGCCTGCGTGAGAAATGAGCATCGTTTATTTTCGATAAAAAGTATCAATTAACTTATTGTTTAAGTTTATTTTTTTGTTTATTTTAATGTCAATGTTTATTTGCAATGTGACTTCCTCGTGTCACTTGCTTAAAAACATGTTATGTTTACGTTTTTCCAAACAAAAATTTATTTTTGACGCGTTCAAACCATTCGTGTGCAACGAAGATCATATTGTGAATGGGCAATGGGCTGTGATTTGTGAAACATTAACAAAATGAATGTCTGTAAGGTAGGCCGAGTTTCGATATTTGAAAGTTGGTAGATTTTGTTACTTTTTGGTAGAATTTGAACCATGAATGTTGTTAAAAATTACCAATTTTTGTTTTTGTTTTAACGAGCTGCGTCTTACAGACATTTCATTTGTGTTTTTAAAACATTCATGGTTCACAAATGATCTCTCTCCGCCACATTGTTATCCTTTGACCGTTGCAGGTCGCCGTCATCCCTACCTGCGCGTCAAGCCCGAGAGCGAACTGTTCTTCCAAACTAAACTGCAGAACTTGGAATACATGAACAGATTGTCCAAAATGAACGCAGCCGAAATACAAAACGAGTTCTCCAAATACGGGTTGACGAACATGGCGGAGGATTCGCACAAAAACTCCGAGAACGACTACTACAAGTCGTGGCTCGAACAGAACGGCGAGCTGGAGGTGTCCCTGCTCAGGGCGAACCAGGCCAAGGCGCCCCGGCGCGACTGCACGCGGCACGCGTCCGAGGTGGAGCTGATCCCCAGGAGCAAAGACGCCGTCAGCAAGGACTCGGGCCCTAAAGGGGCGGACAAGTCGGGCAGAAAGCGCGGCCGACCGCCGATATTCAAAGACAAGAACGTGGACATCGGCGACACGGTGCTGAAGGCGGACCTGGAGCAGTTCCTGGCGGGCGCGGAGGTGAGCTCGTCGGGGCTGAGCCGCCAGGAGCTGGAGCGCGTCATGATGGGCAAGTTCAACCCCAACCGCCGCTACTCCAACCAGGCCATGTGGGCCGCGCTCATGGACGTGAAGCGCGGCGGCAGCATCTACCGGTGCGTCACCCCTCACCGATTCTACTGCTCTATTCATCTTAGGCGTTCCATTTTCATTTATTCTAGTACTAGATGATGCCCGCGCCTTCGTCCCCGTGGACTAAGGTTTTCGATTCCCACAGTAACTCATTAATTTTCCGGGATTAAAGCAAATCAAAATCTGGGATACATCATACAACCTATCCCTATACCAAATTTTATTAAAATCGCTTGAACAGATGGGTTGTGAAAGCATAGCAGACAGACACACTTTCGCATTTATATCTAATATTAGTACAGATTTCCAGTTTGACTTGATGTGTTCCACCATCGATTCGTTCATCCTAGTATTTTCAACTCAAAAGTGTCCGTCTGTAACCCTCTCGTGGTTCATTCGCTGAGATTTCGATCAAATTCAGTACAGATACAGAGGTAGCTCGCATCCGGAAGATAGACTACATTTTATCCTGGAAAATCAAAGTGCTCCCCCAAGATTTCCGCAAAAACTGAATGTACGCGGATATGGAACGCCCTTCCGGCTTCCGTTTTTCCATCGGCTTATAATATTGGTACCTCCAAATCAAGAGTGAATAGGCGTCTTCTAGGCGAGCGCGCTCCACCTTAGGCTGCATCACTACTTCCAGCAAGTTTTATTGCAGCCAAGCGCTAGTTAAATTAATAAAAAAAGACGGAGGTCGCGGGCATCGTCTGGTCGTGAGCTGATAATGTAGTCCCCACTAACGTGCGTGTGTGTGTGTGTGTGGCGCAGAGCGGCGCAGACGCACAAGGTGCCGCGCAAGTCTCTGCGCAACTGGATGAAGCGCTGCCACATCAAGTCCTCGTTCCCCATGCCGCAGCAGCTCAAGCAGTTCGTGGAGAACAGCAAGCGCCAGCGCGAGGGCGCCGAGCCGCCCTACGGCGCGCAGGAGCCGCCCTGCGGCGCGCCGGAGCCGGACGTCGAGTTCGGCAAGCACTTCCTCGCGTACGGCGGCGACCCGCCGTCCAGCGAGGACGACGCCCGCCCGGCCGCCGTCGATATGTCGTTGCACGAATGAGTGCAACTATCCGAGTTTTTATTTTCCCCTGATTCTGCCTCGATTCGCTTTCGTGGAATTTCTGAAAATCTTTTCTTTCTTAGCGCTGTTTTTGCCTATTGAATTTATTTCCCAGAATGTAGAAATCATTTTTGGTCTTACGTTTGCGAACTCTTGAGCGGTTCCTGAACATTGTCGATCGAAGTTCTCGGGCCGCTCGAGCAGATTTCGTCAGCTGTTCGAGTAGATACAATTCAACTGCAGACACTCATTATTATTATTACAACTGTCAACCGACGCGACGCGACGCTCGAACAACTTACTGATCGCGATGTTAAATAGTTCACATACTCGTAGCGTGCGTTCGACGACGCAGACATTCATGATTGTTGCAAGTTGGAACGATATCAAAAATATCTAAACAATATGGCAATACTAAAATCTCAGGCTTCTGAATCCAGCGATTTGAGCTGTCAGTTGATATGCCGTTCAGTCAATTTAATCGTCTATATACCTACTTAATTATTTTTTTAGGATTCCCAAATTGGATTGCCACCAAGTTCTATAAACTTTCGCGATCTTAGATACCTTATATGTTAGAAATTGACGATGTTGTCCAACAAAGTAGTGATTTATTAATGTATTAATTATTAATGTAGGTACCTACCTATTTATATAATTTGATATTAAATACTGTATTATTATCATCTTTACTGCCAAAGACAAAGCAAAGATTTCTATTATGAAAATACTTATACTTATAAATATATTTTTCGTTTACAGCATGCAATATTATTCCCAAAGATTTTGTTTTCTTCTTTGAAATGTATTTATTTTAAGAGTTTTATATTATATATTTTGGTATATCGTCATTTGACATAAAATTCGTCGTATGGACGATTTTACGAGAAATGAATATTCCTATAAATTCAATCTTCGTGTTGCAAACTAAAAAATCTACTAATTTGGTAGAAATAAGGAACACTTGGTACATATTTTGTTTTTTTATTTATTTGTTATTTTAATTCAATAATGTAGTTTATTAGTTAATTATTGTAGTAGAAACGTGAAATTGGCCTTTATGAAATTCGTGTGCTTGTATGGACTTCGTCCAAAGATAATTAAAAGACTTAAAAATGAAATTTTAGCGTAATTTTGTGTAAGTAACGAATTATAAGCATAAAATATTGTATATTATTGTGACAGCAGTTGATCATGATGAAATATTTTATGTACCTAAATAAATATTTTGCCCTATTGTCAATCGCATTTAGATTTGATATTCAGATAAAAATTTTGCACTTACATTGAAGCTACTTAACATGATCATGGTTCTCGATTCTCCGTCGTATACCTACCTTTCATAATAATTGTGTTGCTACTTTTAAAATATGCTTGAAATTACTGCTGTCATAAAATATACAATTTGCTTAATTATTACTGATAGTAATAGTAATTTATTTGTTATTTAAAGTATTGTACTTACTTACTTAATATAATTTATTAGTACTTATTGATGTTTTGTTTCTGATTCATCGACTTTTGATAAGTGTTTTTTAGTTTCCGATGAGGCCGTGGATCGAGTGGAGTGAAAAGTCCGAATAATGTGAATTATTCTGTCATAAATTAGCTAAAACATTGAATGAGTATATTTCAGCTTTCAGATTAAAGCCGGGTGCATATAGAGAGAATAGAATATAATATAATAATCAGAGATCGTCTGTCCGTAAATTTTCAGTCGCGCTCACTCTTCGAACATCAGATATATGCGTACGTCCGACTCCGATCCGTTAAAATTTGCATAGTATTGTACAACTTGTATGAGTTAGAGGACCTACCAGCGCGCATCCATGGACGACTTAAGTTTATTTTATTTGTCCACGCGTGCGTCAGATTGTTGCTGACAGACAATCTCATAATATGATAATATGCTATTTTGTCATGCAATTTAAGATATTATGACCTGTTCGCGTGTGGTAGGTATTATATTATTATTATGTCTCCACTCGGACATATTATCAAGTATTCGAGGCCTAAAACTAATTATATGTTCCTACATTTTATATCTAGTGAGTTTATGAGGATAGGAGTCCTTCCGAGTATTTAGTTCGGTTGTTTACAACTTCCCGTACCCCTAGTATGAAGTCGCTTACGTCGAAAACTAGAATCAGTTTCGTGAGTTGCGATTACATCTTTTGCCGATTACTTCATTATTTTTTCGCAGCAATATTACTTCTTCTAGGGGTAGTTATTGAGTTCGTATGTGATATTTCTGCTCAATAAACCTACGGATTATTTTTGCTGGCAGAAAATATGGCGTTTTGATACACACTTATGCACTTATTTAAAAATACATATTTTCAACAATGTTATTAACTAGCAGAATAGAAATAGTAGGTAGGTAGTGTTACGGATTGTTTCGGTGTTGCCAGTTCAAAATGTTTGGTAGGAATATCACACGCGTCCCAAATCCATAAAGTGCCTATTAGTATAGTATATACATAATGACGTAGGAAGTAAGGCTATGTAGATATATTGTAATGCATCAGTGTTGTTTCGCAGTATTATGTTCATTTTATTTGCTTGTGCGGACTTTGAGCGGTCCTTCTGCCATCAGATCAATCTGTGACTTTTTAGGATATTTGAAATAGGTACTAATATGTCTGGCGGAGTGTGTGTGACTGTGGCCTTATGTGAATGGGCGGTCCTGGGGCCAGTGCCCGGGTGGGTCATTGCTATTACATCGCTGAACTAGCCATGCCAATAAATCGATGTAAAACCTGTCCCCATGTTATTCAATCTATTTATTTTGTGGATAACTTTCCCATCATTAAGTTGTTATTTTTGTCATAGAAGTACATTTTTTGGGCATTAGACATATTTGGGAAGTAACTTATCGATAGATATCAGTTACCTGCAGCTAACGAAGATAGGAAAACGATGAGTCTCGAATATAAACATAAGATGTTTTTCTATAAAAGTGACGGATTGACTTGGTAGCGGATTGATCGCCTGCTGCCGCCTATAGGTAGTGTAAAGTGTTGTTTCTGTATCGATGATATGATCGTCTTATTGTTAAGGTATTCAGTATATCCTTTCAGTTATCATTCACACATATTATGTTTATTAATGGTCATAAAACCGATGACGCCGATGAATAATTGTATTCGCATTGAGATTGTGTCTTGAAGCATCCACGTCGTTGATATTTGTTATGTAGGATGTATGATTTCCTCTGCCTGTTCATTCTTGATGATCACTTCCGACCACTTCTTGAAAATACATGTATAATATGTGAAATGTCCGCCCGATTATTATATTATTACATAGATATATAATAATTATAATCATTGTATCAGTTCTTTATTGAGGGTTTATCGAAATAAATATATACATACGATCACTGGTATTTTTATTGGTAACTTAGGCACCTACCACCGTAGTTAGACCCTTTTTTTCAAAAAATTCAAAATTCAAAAGTTTTTTTTCAAATAGGTAGGTACACTTTTTACAAGTGCTTATGAATAGTCGAATGAATCTTCCACTGGTTTGGAATGCCGAATGCCGTTCCTACTGAGAAGAACCAGCAACAAACACGGCGATTGCTCTTTTGAAAGCGCTGTCCTTAGCATTGCTGGAGCGAGTCAAATCCATTGCTCCTTTGTCATTTACGTAATCTTCAACATTATAATAAGCTTTTTTCAGAAGCATACTTTTAATGGATTTTTTAAACTTGTGTAAAGGCAAGTTTAAAATAGGTTGTGGAATTTTGTTATAGAATAGAATGCTCATTCCCACGAACGATCTTTGGACTTTCTTGAGGCGGAGCGATGGAGTCACGAGCCTAAGGCGGTTTCTAGTTGACCTTTTGTAATTCTGAACGTGCTGTTTTACGAAGATTAAATTTCTGTAAATATATTACGAAGCTACTGTAAGAATACCTATTTCCTTGAATTTCTCTCTAAGGGATTCACGTGGTTTTAAATTCTATACTGCACGTATTGCCTGTCAATAATTACAATCTCGCATCTGATATGTATATTAATTTGACTGTACCTTATTGAAAGCCCTATTTACTTGAAACATCACATGAATAAATATAGGAACACGTTCATTATTTCACTGTGCTTTATTTAAACCTTTATTAATTTGAAAATTATGAAACTACCTATCTCAAGATAGCTTTAAATAAGATAGGTAGTTAAAGTTAAGTTATATTATTAAGCATTTTATTGGTAGTTGGTACCATAAAGCATAACTGCAGCGACATAATATATTCCTACATCCATGGAGTAAATGCTTGAAGCTAGCGAGGTTCACGTTCCATAATTGTCACTTCTTTGAATAGATAATTAGAAGTCCCACAAACATACTGAGGCCCAATTGTCAATCATATTTATTTGACGGCTCTTAACGTATAACTCGAACTTTTTAAGGAGTACATACCTACCTACCTGCATGCGTTTTGACGTGGAAGCATCTATTACCTCCTTAAACAGGTCGAATTATACATTTCACAGCCGATTACGATTACGATTTCCTTACACAATCGGGGGGCTGATCCGGTGACCCGTTAATAAAGTATATGGCTAAATACAATCTAAGTCCGATTACGACTAGGGATATTTATTCTAAGTTCATACAATTACATGTGGTCCCAAGAACGGGCATAATCTTGGATGGCGAAACTGTGCTACCCATAAGGCAATTTTATCGAAATCCTGAAATATCACACGTCACAGATTCAAGGTTACTTTAAAATTCCTCTTTTACTAAATGTACTAAATAAACAATAAATTGGAGCGACACACAGTGGACTCACCGCATTTGCAGACACCTTTCAAACTAACCACTCGAAAGATCGCACACGAACCACTGTAGTCTGTGACACGAACTAACTAACTCTCCTTCCTCACTCAACTCTTTGCCTCGTATTTCTTCATTTTGCCCCACTACTAATGACGCCATCTTGTAAAAATACCCGCGTTTGACCGCTATTGGTCCAATCATGCATGTCTACCAACTCTCGATACAATAATAATGCAATACCAACATGAAATCAGTATTGCCATTCTACAATTAATAAACAAATGTTGCCAGTCGAACACATGATCACGACAAGACGTAAAAATTTGTTCCAATTTTGGCCACCGGCCCAGTTAACTTTGTGGGACTTTATATTATACTGATAGGTAGGTATTTGTTTGGAAGGAGAAACGAAATAATGAAAGAGTCACATTGGAGTCACATTAAGTAACTTGAAATTTTACGCTAAGCACTTACCTCGAGCCTAAGTATAAAGGAAAAATCAAATATAAAAAATACAAAATCAAACACGCCATTTTTGTGCGAACACTATAAATGGTAAATTGTATGCCTTACGTTTCAAGTGTAAAATATCGATAATGGCGTGTTGTGAGTTGCGGCAGTCAGCTTCGTAGATAGCACGAACGTTTCCGTCGCTCAATGTACATACTATGTAGCCGACCATTGGGCATTAGGTAGGTATTATTAGAGCTTCTTTTCCTCGCTTTTTACATCGCGCCCCGTCCCACTCCTGTAGGAAGCCAGGAAAAGAAACGCCCCGCCGACGACAGTCGAGCGTTGCCGGTTCACTCGCGGTTGTCACTAGAAGTACTAAAGGGCCGTTTCTTCTCCTCGCTCGCAGGTGTGCGGACGTCGACGGAAATCGTGACGCGCCACTTCATCGACGTGGAGCCCGGCGTGCCGCTGGAGGTGCGCGCGCGGCCGCGGCTGGTGGGGCGAAGGCCCGGCGCCGTCGTCGACATCGAGACCGACGTGTTTCACGAGAAGTCGTACAAGCAGTACTCGTCGCAGCACCTGCGGGACGCGCTCATCGCCGTCAAGAAGGGCTACAGCGTGTACGCGGCCTCCAACAAGTACGGCGTGCCGCGCAAGACGCTGCGCAACTGGATGGAGAAGTACCACATCAAGAGCCAGTTCTCCAAGGGGCGGCGCGGCGCGCGGCCGGCGCACGCGCACGCGCACGCGCTCGACCCGCTCGACCTCATGGCCGAGGCGCGCTCCGAGCGGTACGAGGGCGCGCTCTAACACGAGAGGGGACGCGACGCGCCCGCCGAAGAACACGGCCGCGACTGAAACCTCATTTCCACACAGATAATATATTATTGAGAAGATTCTAGAATTCCATACAACCGTTAAAGTTTAGTTAAATGCCGACTAATTACATCTTTCTTTAGAAATCCTAATAACAAAAATATCAAATTAAAACTATGAAATACATTAAAATCTAAATTAAAAACTAAACATTAAAAATATCACCCGAACCGCTGCAATGGGGCAATGTGCCAAAAAATCTATTATTATTATCGTGAAGCCAAAAAGTTTAATTTTGTAGGTAATTAATTGTGTAGAGATAATTTTTAACGGGTTCCCAATTTTTTTATTTATCCACCTCGAATTCCAATATGGATGTCCATTGTCCATTGCTTTAAACAAATTGAGTACTTAACTAAAGCTTTTTATTAATTTTGATCATACATACTCGTAGGTACCTACTTATAATTACTACATTTTTTTAATTATGTAAGTGAATTCCTTACTTTGAGTACTTACTTAGTTTTTTTTAAATGCTTCCCAGACGTGTCAATATAAATGAAGCTAATCAACGCGACGGTTTGTTGGAAAAGTTAAAACGTTTGTACGTTTACATACTCGTAGATACTTACCTGGTAGGTACAATACATTTCCGTACCAAAACCACAAAATAGGTAATAGGTACTTGCCAAAACCTCGATTTAGTGCAGTCACAGATCACGGTGCAAATCCGTGAGTGTAGTAAGTATTATGATAAGCCTCATACTTAAATCCTATTAATTAAGTATAATGAAATTGTCTAGTCTAATTCGTTATTTAAGGATCCAGGTGTCAAAATTAGGCTATTTTTAAGTAGGATAATATAAACTGATAATTTATTTATTTATTTAAAAAATATATTATAATAGTGTGTAGTGTGTACCAAATGTAAAGAATATAAGTTTAGTAAACTGCTAATTTAGTAAAGGTATGGCAACATTAGAAATACTTGCATAATAAGATCGTACCATTGGTAACGTACCTAACTACTGAAGTGTGACTGAAGCTCCCAATTTATCAAATAAAAATTGTCGTCTCGCTCACCTGCAAGCGTTAATGCGTGCAGCGTGGGTGTCAGTGGGCAGGTTGGCAATATAACTAACTGTAATCTACGTAACATGGAATAAAGGGAAACAACGGATATATACCTATACCAAACATAAATAGTGTTCTATCAAAGGAGACGGTCCAGATTTGTATGGAGCGTTGGTCCAGTCCTTTTACAAGTAGAGAAATGAAAGAAAAAAAAGTACTAAACCAGTTTTGATCATTCAAATCTACGAATTCGTCGTAATTTCAGCGGTGTAATTATTTAATCTTTCCACGATAAGCAACACTAAACACAAGTGGGTAACAATGGCGGATTCATATTTTTTGACGTTTTCTGTCAAGTGTCAACACAACACCGGAAAAACCGTAGGGAAAACACGTTATTTTGACAGTAACTGTCAGAAATGACATTCGATACATTTCGCGCCTACTGCCATCTCTATGGCTAAAGGTTGCCATCTTGGAAACGTATCGAAAACTTGAAATACATTTTATTTTATTTCGCGTTAATTACTTGAATATTCTAAATTATTATATTTTTAATACAATCTATGTATTTTCCTCTATTCATGGTAGAGTGTACAAAGAGTGCTCCAAAGGTAAACCTTCTCCTTTGACAAAACTAGAATTACACAGGTCATCAAGTCTTACGATTAATCGAATTGCAGCCCACAAAATGTTTTTTCAAACCCCTCATGTAAATAGAGATCACTAGATGATGCCCGCGACTTCGTCAGCGTAGATTTAGGTTTTTTCATTCCCACGGGAACTCTTCAATTTTCCGGGATAAAAAGTAGCCTATGTCCTTCCCCGGGATACAAACTACCCCTACACCAAATTTCATCAAAATCGGTTGAATAGATGGGCCGTGAAAGCGTAGCAGACAGACAGACAGACAGACACACTTTCGCATTTATAATATTAGTATGGATTACTTCGGAATGTGTCCAACAAAGTAACTAACTGACTAACTAATTTGCTATCGCATAACGTGTAGTGTGACCAACCGAGATGTCGCCACAAGCGCGAGGCAGACCAACGCAGTTATTCGTTGGACGCAATAAACCCGAACCAGTGGTAGAGATTCACTTGACGATTCAAAAGTACTTGTAAAAGTTTATTTGAATAAAAAAACATTTGATTTGATTTGATTTAAAATAATATAATCCAGTGCGTCCACTGAGATAGGACCGCGATGGACCAGCCACAGACTACAGTGTGGTGTAGACCAGCTCGGTCTGAGTGCTGACTGCTGACTGCTGGGCTTAGTGTTACAATGCTTCAAGTTACAATCTGACGCTGCC
The DNA here is from genome assembly GCA_917051295.2 of Erebia ligea. Taxonomy (NCBI): domain Eukaryota; kingdom Metazoa; phylum Arthropoda; class Insecta; order Lepidoptera; family Nymphalidae; genus Erebia; species Erebia ligea. The sequence goes on along the minus strand of OU785228.1, from coordinate 84,642 downwards.
GAGCGATCGCGTAACTTCTGCATCAATCATTGTTACAGTATCAATTGTTGTAATTGGCTGAATTTATGGCATTCTTGCTGCGTCAATGGATTATGTCCAATAGTGGAAGAGTGTTAACCAATCAGAGGTGATTGCGATGTATCAATGATTGATGCAGAAGTTACGCGATCGCTCGGCTGAAGTCGTCTCAAATGATGTCTCAATGTATCGTATGGAGCATGGATGTAGGAATAGTATGGAGTTACGCGGATTGGTGCCGGGAGTCATAATATTGCCAACGCTTGAAGCCGTATTATTGTTTCATCATTGTTGACTTCGCGTGTTTGAATTATAATCCGTAGGATCGTCAAGGTACGTGACATCAAACTGTCATTATTTGAATAGTAAGTATTGCATATTTAAAGCCTTTGGTATTGCTTTAAGCGATGGCAGTAGTCAGTAGATATACTAGATAGTAGATATGCCCACAGCCATTCACAGTGAATAAGGCGGATAACCAAAATTGTTGTGTTACGTTTTTCAACTCAAAAAATATACCCAAGAATACCTAAGTATACATTGTACAGTCAATCGAAAATAATTGTATTATTTCCTAAGCTATGTAATTTAAGATTTATATCCAAAGAAATATTCGTCAAAATGACGTGACTTACTCCCAAGTCCCAGCTAAATGTTAATATAACGAGCGCAATATTACGTTATACTTACTTGTGAATGTTTAATGTTATTATTAAGAAGCTTTTGTTGGTGCCAATTAACATTTTATTTTAAATGTTTTGTAATTTTAGTTCCTAACACCTAAACCAAAGTAGATTTCTTTCCAAAGGGTATCTTATTTAATGTTTTGTTGATTTTAAATTCAGTTTGTATTGCAATCATCAGATTACCTAATCATGTTGTAGTTTGTTTGTAAGTGTAATACATATATTTTAAGATACTTAAATATAAAGTATTTAAACTGATCCGTTGGGTATATTATTTTTCCTGAGAGATAAGAAGTTTGGCATCATCATTATCAACGCGCTCGACCAGTGTGGTGGAAAACGGCGATAAGTGTAGCATAATAAATAATAATCAGTCTTCACAGATAGGTACTTAAGTATTTATTTATATCAAAGTAACTACTTATTATTATTTTATCCTTAAACACAAACTTCTCTATTTCATGTAGGACATAGTTGTGTGTGTTCGGGAGCAGGTGATATGGGCGTATGGCTCGACCCGCGACCGTCAATGGGATGATCATCGTTCGAGCGGGTGATGTGCTCGGGGACCACTGGTCTGACTCTTATTGATCTTTGGATGTCGTGTAGTTCGTACATACGAGTATATTATAGAAATTCAGAGAAAACTTCGTTATCGCGATTCAGGCTCTTCGTGCGCTACTAAGTAGGAGCGGCCGATGAGCGCACTGCGAAGACCGTCACATGTCTTTAACTTAGGTATATAATACTTAATTATTATTGTCTTGTTTTGACTCTATCACCGGTTCGGAATATAGATTCTATTGATAGAAGCTGGCAAGAAAATCAGCAGTTGCTCTTTTCAATACTTACAGTAAAATAAGTAAGTAATTGTACCTACTATACATTAAGTTGTGTCAGAAACTACTACGTATTAGTCTACATTAGAAAGTCACTAAAATAAAAATTGTGTGTCAGCTCCGACGCACGACTGGAGTTTACTCTTTACGAACGATTATAAAATATTATATAGGTAGATTAGTAAATGAACGCATTTTTTTATTACTGAAAGCATGCTTGATATATTTATTTATACGTATTAATTATATAATTTATATTCATCAAAATACATTACATAGTCATGGAAACATAAACAAGTGTTACCATGGAAACATAAAGTCAATAACGTAACGGAGAAAGTTTCATTTTACTCCACATAAATGTTCATACCCCGGGCTTATTATATGTGCAAATCGCTTCTAAAGGAGGTAAACTCCAAAACTCGACAGTTGTATAAGAGCCTTGCCTCAAGAAGTGTAAGCCATCCCCTTATAGACTAAGAGATAAGTGCACTTTTGGTAACTATCGCTTAAAAAGCTGATTTCATATTTGGTGGGTCCTAGGCTCTCCACTGGTCGGAAATCTGCCAGTCTGCCCGCATGCGGATGGGCCTTTCACTAGATATGGCAGCTCAAAGACGTTATGGTTACCAAAAACTAATAAGCAAATACATACGATCTAATAATTGCTAATATTTTTTTACATTACATAAGCTAAAATCTATTTAACGCATACTGTCAGTGCTTTTATACGTGCCAGCTATGGACTAACTTTTTGAGGAAGTCATATACTGCAATACGTGTGCAATATAACGATGCATTTAGAATTATCATGTGGCTGCCGCGGTATTGCAGTGCTTCTACAATGTTTGCCGAAGCGAGAGTGCCCGACTTTTATTGTATTGTTAGAGCTCGTGTGGCGTTTTTCTGGGAAAGGCGTCGGAGCTCTAACAATCGAATCCTCAAGGCCGCCTGTGAGGGTCCTAGCCCTATTTTTGACTATTGGCTGTCTGTGCACCGTGACAGAAACAGAAAGTAGTAAGTACCTACCTGTGACCTGCGACATCTGAAATGAGTTTGAGCCCAATGAATAGTAGCAGTAGTTTTTATACTGTTTACATAAGTACTGCGCATACTTTAATACTGTACAAGAATCAGCTTTTCTACTTATGAGTTATGGCTCATTTTTGGTAACCATTAACCATCTTTGAGCAGCCATATCTAGTGAAAGGCCCATCTGCATGCGGGCTGACCTTCACTATCGTCAGCAGTGGAGAGCGTAGCACCCACCTAATACTGAATCAGCCTTTCTAGCGATAGTTACCATAAGTGCAGCTACCTATTTCCTATATAATATTATGGGCTGTAACGATTTGTACGCGGCATTCTACAAGAACGCTAAGTTTAGAATAGGTAGATGTATCATTGTATGGTATTGTAAACCTCACCTAGTATAAAATATGTTTTCATGAAATCTTTGAACGGCAGGCCGAAGCTCAAGGGTGGTGTTATCACACGAGTATATATAGTACTCTGTGGTGTTATCAGTTGCGTGGCAGCGGTTTCATACCAGAGTTTGTTTTTGCTTGTATGCGCTTACACGTGCGACGCATTTTGCGCTTCAAAAAACTGAACGCGCATAATATAGGTACGCGCTTATTCCGGCGTGTTCGCTCGAACCGGTGGAACCGACGAACAAAAATCACGCGTCAACGCTGATACGAATTACGCGTTACATGGCAAAAGGCGCGCCTATACCTGTGCGGTGTGCCTATACGTGCCCACTGCCCACACGCGCCAACGAGCTTGATATACGCGCCGCTAATCTGAAACCGCCCTTAATGTAATCAGCTACTTTAGAGGTAAGTTCAGACCAGAGACAGATCTGCAACAGCAACGCCTTAAAAAGGCCACACACTTTCGATATCATTCCAAACTAGTGGTAGGTACGAGTATAATAACCAACGATATTAATTTTCTTAGTTTGGATTAGGGATATATTTGGAGCTTGAATAACATTCTGTTGCAGAGTTTGCGATCGCGAACGTGCAGTGTCAGTACGAGTGCAGCGACACGGAGGCGGAGGAGCGGCCGAGCCGGGGGCCGGACGCGGGCGCCTGCGCCGCAGCCGCGGACCACAACTACGACACGCGCGACGAGCCCCCCGCCTTCATCATACACCAGCTGCCTCCCGTGAGCCCGCACATTACACCGCTCGCCATCTCACACGTGTTACACTGTCACTGGGGCTTACTGCTAGTGCTAGTGCTAGTGCTAGTGCTAGTGCTAGTGCTAGGTACGCAATGGTTGTACCTAGGTACACAATCATAATATCATCGTAGGCGTAAAGCTGTGTAATATTGCTATCCTTTTCCACGATGAAATTGTGAAAGGGAAGCACTATGAGTGTCAGTTGTCACGTACAACCGAATTAGAGCCATTATCCGTAGTGCGTGTTGTTATAGTATTCCAAAACTAAATTATCGTATTCTGGAGACGGTATACATGTGTTTGCCCTGAGAGCTTGTGCGTTCGTTTGTATGTTTGTTTGTGCACTTTTTTATACATATTTGCTTAGAGTAGCTTAGTGGACACTTTGTGAAATAAGACGTGTGAATAAAATTATAAAGTTGTGTGTTAAGTGAGCGGGAGGAACAGAAACCGGACGTGTCAGCATTCGAATACTAATATTTTATATCGATCAGTGGGCAAATATTACAAGAATTACTAGAAGCTTAGGTAATAATGACAGAAATAACGTATGAAATAATTGTTGTAATATTTCAGTCGTCGACGTCTCAAGGGCCGTTCGTGGAGGTGCGGCCGGGGCTGATGGCGCTGGCGCCGGGCTGCCTGCCCGCCGTCAACGTCATCCACATCGGGGAGCGCGCGCCCGCTACCGACGCGACCAACGCGACCAACGCGACCAACGCGACCAACGCGACCAGCATGCCGGGCGTGACCAACGTGACCAACATGGGCGCAGAGTTGGGCATGAACAAGCGCATCCGGCGCAGCGAGGGTCTGCTGCGGCAGGCGGCCGACTGCGTGTCGCGCGGCTCCACCTTCCAGACCGTGTCCGAGCAGTTCAACATCCCCATATCCACCATACGGTGAGTGACGCCCGACCACCGTGACAGCTCGTACACGGACGTACGTCGTACGTACCTGCGTACGTCGTACGTCGGAGCTGTCACGGAGAGTTAAAACGAGGTACATTTATGACCCTCACATTGTAAGTAAAGCCTGAGTCAAAGTCCGCTCTATAAATCTCGGCGTCAGTGGTGCCCTGTGTCCTGCGTCTCACTATATAGTATAGTATATACATATTACATTTATATATTCAATATTATGAAGGCGTAAAATTAATTGCTGTCCGATTCTTACGCCTTCATAATATTTATTAGCAATCAACGTGACGACATAATAATTGCTAATAATTATTTATAGTTTGTAAGTTTATTACGTCTATGAGAGGTGATATATAGTGAAAGGCCCGATGGTCAGTTTTTAGGTACATAGGTACTGCGCATACTTTAATACTGTACAAGTATCAGCCTTCCTAGTTATGGTTCATTTTTGGAAACCATAACACGCCTTTGAGTGGTCATATCTAGTGAAAGGCACATCCGCATGCGGGCAGACCTTCACTGTCGTCATTAGTGAAGAGCCCATACTGAATCAGCCTTCCTGGCGATAGTTACCAAAAGTGCAGCTATCTCTTAGTCTATTAATAGAATCATGGGAGTAGCGAGTGATTCTAAGTTAGAATTCTGAGTGGTGTGAAGGATTTAAAGGTACAAGAAACAAAAAACTTTGCTATTGTGTTATACATGTACCATTTAAAGGCACAAGAAACAAAAAACTTTGCTATTGTATTATACATGTACCTACAACTGACTGTATACAGAAATGCCTAATCCAGTGTTCTAAATTCAAAATACTTTTTTTCACTGATTTTTTGCTCAGTAAAGGTGCGTTTTTCGAGCTATCGAGGTGAAAAGATGATTGCGTTTCCCAGTGTACGCTAATTGATTTGTCAGCTGTATTTCAGTGTTCGTGCCGTCCTACTGTCGTCTATTATTTTACCCCCAGTGTTAGCACTAGTACAGGGGCTAACTAACTATACTAATATGTAATGTTGTAACGCGTGTGTCTCAATGCTGTGTCGTTGCGGCAGGTTCTTCATGGCGCGCAAGGGCATCCTGCCGCGGCGGCGGCGCGGGCGCAACACACATGTTGGTGACTTGCTACGCTCCTCCGACACACACACACACACACACACACTCAGAACACTACCTACACTCGCACAAGTTTAAACTACAACTAGCTAATGCTCGCGACTTCGTCCGCGGGAACTCCTTAATTTTCCGGTATGAAAAGTAGTTTATATCACTCTAGATCCTCAGCTATACCCATGTCAAAAATCACGTCAATCCGATGCTCCGTTGCGGCGTGATTGAAGGACAAACCAAAAAACAAACACACTTTCGCATTTATAATGCGATGGAATAGTATAATGGTTATAAGGCTGTCTACAATTTCTAAACGATATTAAAATAATGTTCTCTGAGGAAAAGAAAGCATATTAACTTTGCATCTATTTTGTGAACAGTCTGCTGCGTTTTTTTCGTTATCTTCAACAGAATGTTTCACAGCTATACTACAGAAACTGTATACTTTTACATAAGTGGGGAGCACTAGTTTTTTGAACCTCACTTAAAATAACCTTAAATATGTAATGTCTCTCAACTTGTCAGATGAAACAAATCCAAAACTGATTTTGTTGACCGTGGGTTTCCACTGACGCAACATTATACATGTAATATCTCGCAAATTGTCAGATGAAACAAGTCCAAAATTTGTTTTGTTGAGACTGACGTTCACACTGCAAGAAACTGGGTAAAATCATGTAAACAAAACAAATTACGAACTAATAATGAATGAACCAGAAGTTTAATTCGCTATAATCCGCCACAGCAGAAAAACCTATGTGGTACAGTGCGTGTCTTTCACCAATAGCATGCGAACATCCACCACCCAGCAATTCACACCGGCACAGCACCACACCACACGAATCCTCCAAATCACTCTCAAAGTACGTTTCACTCCAAAACCGGAGCATCTTCAGGAGACGTTGACTCGACAATGCACGATTGTAAAGACAATCGTGCAATTATAGCGAATTAAACTTTTGGTTCATTAATTATCATGGACTTCCGCAAAGTAACGCCTGCTTCGATTCGATACGAACTATTAATTGATTATCTATGCAATATATGAAAAAAACCTTCATTGTATTGCAAGATTTGTACAAAACATTTGGTTTTAAACATGTTTCTTACATGTCTCAGAATACATGTCTCGGTCTATGAAATGTCAAACAAGTCTTCACGCAACAAGTTGTGTAACAATGGATACACGGCTCGATACGTAGCCAGAAAACAGAGTTTTCAACATGTTTATTGCGTCAGTGGAAACTCACGGTAATATGTGCAAACTGTCGATGATCAGCGCGATGTTTGGCGCGCGTGTGTGTGTGTTGCGCAGCTGCCGCGCGCGTGCCGCAGCCCGGACGAGCCGCCCTACCACATGCAGCACTTCAAGCTGCCCGACATGCTCGCGCTGCAGGACGACGCCGAGCCGCAGCCCTAGGCGCCCGCATGCGGGGAGCACGTGACCACGTGGTCACAGTCCGAAAAAATAAGAGTTACGTACTCTCGATTCGCGACTCAATTCTGCTTCAAAAATCTTGCTATTAATTATTTCTCGGGTGCAAAATTTTGGCTTTCGTCACCTTCGCTTAATGTTCTACTATATTATTATAATATTTGGCATTCATTGTATATAGAGTCAGTTTTAGTAAAAAGATGTTTATATTTTTGTATTACCTACGCTGATACCTGCCTGTTGGTATTATTATGTAAATCATGGAATCGTCAAACCGATACGGTTGATGTCACCAATAAACGGTCAAGAAAAGGACTCGTAAACGACTTACGTAAAATTAATGTTAAAGTGTACCATAGACGATACAATTCGTCTTACGCAGTGGGCATAGTTTTAATTTTTAGGAGTTTAGCCTTTTCGAAACACCACCATAAGCTTCATCAGATTTGGTAATGACTTACATTAAGTTAAATAAATCACTATGCTTGAATAGATCATCGACAATTCTCTAACGCAGCTATTAAGCTACTTATATTTCGTATACTTATTTATGTTGTAAATATTGAATCTCAAATAATTGTAGCTCTGTATATAATAGTAATATTATGGGAGATAACTGCACTTTTGGTAACTATCGCCAGAAAGGCTGATTCAGTATTAGGTGGGTGTAGAGCTCTCCACTGAAGACGAAAGTGAAAGTCTATCCACATGCGGATGGGCCTTTCGCTAGAAATGGCCGCTCAAAGACGGTTTATGGTTACCAAAATGAACCATAACTTGAAAGGCTGATTCTTGTACAGTATTAAAGTATGCGCAGTACCTATGTAAACAGTATAAAAACTGACGTTATTCATCGGGTCTTTCACTAGATATTACCTCTCAAAGACCTGCGAAATATTCCTCCGCATGCGAACAGACTTTCACTTTTGTCATCAGCGGAGAGCCCTACACCCACATAACACTGAATCAGCCTTTCTGGCGATAGTTACCAAAAGTGCAGCAACCTCTTGTCTATAACATGAATGAGTTGCGCATGCGCACTAGTCTGCCCCGAGTCCGTCACACCGCCGCGCGCCGGGCGCCGGGCACGGTGCCCTTTTCTCGACTCAAAATTCAAAATTCAAATGTTTTTTATTCAAATAACCTTTTACAAGTGCTTCCGAATCGTCGAATGAATTTACCACTGGTTCGGAATGCCATTCCTACCGAGAAGAACCAGCAAGAAACGCGGCGGTTGGTCTCTGGTACTCTTTGGATCAAACTAGTACCCAAGCGTCGAAAGCGTAACACGACTGCATTTGATTCGTTACTACGTAGTACGTACTACTAGGTATATTATTTTATAGTAAGTATTAATAGTTTGGTCTGAGGCCGCATTTTTCTTTATAAGTTTTCAAATGTTACTATTAGTTTAACAGTGGAATGTGGATAGGCAGCTGAGGGCGATCGCTCACCGGACTCTGTGTGTGACCGTGTCGTGTCGACGCGTTTGTGCATACTATAAACGAAAAAAATAAATTACCTACTGACGCACTACGTGATACGTGATACGTCCGCGTCACATCGAGCGTAAGACGTGTTCGTCAAGTTTGGACGCAGCCGGATAATAATTTATCCGGTTATGTCGTTAGCTATGTAATTTGCAGTTAGTATTTGTCGGGTGTGTTGTGTAGTGTACACTGTACACATGCACTCAGCACTGTACAGTGTACACACGCACTACACGTCCTCTGTGTCACTCATGAGTCTTTTGAGTCATTTTAAGTGTTGTTCATGTGCCGATGACACTTGTCCGGTGGACTATTATAATATAACAGCGATATTTAACACAAAGTTTAGCAAACAGCCAGTATTATAAATATTATGTTTTGAACAAAATTGCTTGTAATATTGATTAGACAGTCTTAAGAGTTGTTTTACGATCTTAGATTTTGTAGATTGTAAGTTGTAAGTATCCAATTAAAGTGTATTGAAAAATAATTATGTAGGTACTTACCTAACTATATTGTAGAGTTTACCAGTGTCGATATAAAAATATAAGTGAACAAATGAAACAAAAATGAGTGAAGGCGGCCTCGTCACCAGAGATATGCGGTGACGCGCCTCCACGCGGGGTGTTGTGGTGTTGGTGCCACAACTCGGCTCCACTAGAGGGAGAATGAGCTGAGCTGTGAACATGTCCCTCTGGTCGAGAGGCTGTTGTGTGTGGCGTCGGCTTAGCGACTCTATTTATCATTATCTGGTCCGTACAGTAATTCGTATAATACAGAACCCTTGGTGTGTATTTTCACATCACGATAACGTAGCTGGAATTTGACGATCGAAACTGATCATTAGGATTATTGTAAGAAAACATAATTGCCCATTTCAATCGCCCTCCACGTCACGGGAAATGTATAACCTAAGAGCTCCTGGTTTTCAAGTTTTATTTCATAAAGATTCCGCCAGCGGCGCTGACTGCCGACCGCGAGCTCGGAAACTAAATTACTTTGAAGACATTCGCGACACGTACCTACTAAGGGTTCGGTTAATGAAACGGATAAAATAGAGAAGCCAAAATAATATTTTGATTAGTTAAATGGCAACCGTGATACTATATTTTTGTATATTGCAGTGGAACCGCCAAGTCACGTGACATCCACACACATGCACATAGTACTTACCAAGGTATTATTCACCAATAATTGTATATAAAACTTGAGGCGTCTTGGACTAAGTCAATGTTAGAAACCGTTGCGGAATATGAATCAAGCTCATAAAATCATATTATTATCGGTACACAAACAAAGTCGCGCCGACGGACGATGGATTGATCAATCAGCGCTCTGTTTTAATACTTAGAATTATTTTGTTTGAAATTAGACATTTTGATAGCAGACTCTATCTATGACGTAGATTTGACTAAGAAAACATTTTTGGAAATTCCACCTCTACAAATAGGGAATACAAGTATTGTATAAAAGCGGTTCGTTATTTTTGAAATTCCACCACCTACCACCGGAAGCCACCCTTTTGGGTAGTATTGCTTTCGGTTAAAATCGAACAAATCTCCGTACGAACTGTTTCCAACGCTGACTTGAGTCCATTGTGCCATATTACATTAAGCCAATAAGCAAGAGTCTCGTATGCATAGAGATATATAATAGATTAATATTATCTCTATGCTCGTATGGTATAGGAAGTAAACGTGTACATTGTGTATAGTATAGAATGCGTGGAGTCTAGTTTTGCAAGCGGCGTAGGCAGTAGGCACTAGGCAGTGCACTAGGCGTCTGGTGCAGGTTAAAATGCGATGTAATATACCTAATATTTTGTGTAAGACTTGGCTTTTATTGTTACCCGCCCCTAACGAAGCTACCGCATGTTCAAAAAACATCTTTAGACCCTCATCGCAGGCCCAGTGAATATTGAGCAAGCGTTAACCTCAGTCCACTGCGCTGACGGAGTGCGGATTGGCACACTTCACACCTTGTGCAAAATGATATGTAGGGATGCTCATGCATGTTTCCTCAGTATGTTGTTCTCGAGCTCGAGCGTCAAAGCTCAGCGGAAGCAACCGTCCGGAGCTCGCGAGTCGCGGGTGAGAGACCGCACTCCTGACAACTAAGTAAAGGGGGTTGTTGGCGACTAACATAGGCGTTATTGCCTGAATTTATTGAATAAGGAGAACAAAGACTCATAGTGCAGTTTACTAGCGAGTAACAGTAGTTATTTCTGCTAAAATTTATATTAACCTAATATTGCAAATGAAAGAATTTATATTATTATACTTACCGAAAAAATATTACTATACCGAATATCTCCAAAGTACGGAACCCTCGGCGCGCGAATCCGACTCGCACTTGCAAGCAAGTCCTTGACTGCGATCTCACTGATGTTAGGTGATGAAACAGTCAAGATGGCAGCTAACCTGTTGATCTCGTACCGAAACGATAAATCAAACGTCAAAGACGTGCCGCAAAACGGCCATTCCTGACCAGAGCAAATTCAGAAATTGTAAATTCCCAAATTAACCCTGCCGGGGATCGAACCCGGGACCTCCCACGTTATGACAACAGCGCTCAGCATTGCGCCAGTGGCGCCAAACCCTACCTCACCTGATGCCAAAGACATGATAAACTCAAACTCAAATCATCTTTATTCAAAATTGGTACCTGCAAAGTACACCTTCTGAACGTCATGTTTATAAAGAATGATGGTGATAATTAACAACGGTATCCTAAGACTAAAGCTACGAGGGTTCCGAACGCGCCCTGGTCTGAGAAGAGCCCACAACAAACGCAGCCGGGTTTTTTTTTATTATCACCATCTCACAAATATAGGAGATTACTAAATTATTTTTATAATAAGTATAACATAATTATTAGCCGCTGGAACAATTCATACCCATTGCTGCCTGTCATTCAAATAATCCTTTACAGTGTAACGGAAACTAATTGAAAAGTCATATTATAGTGTAAAGTTTACACTATAATATGACTTTTCAATAATTCCGTTTTACAAAAACTTGATATTGTTACCTTACGTCCACCGATTTACTCCAGACTCCAGCGCATCCTAAATCTAATGCTTACGTCAATATCGTACGCGTATCTCCTCTATTGCTGCGACTTACGACAGACTGCAGACACTATTTTGTGAGCCCACTTTAAAAAAATCTAAGGTTCGAAATGCTTTAGAAACATGCAGGTAAATCCTTTATGCCTTTGAATGTTACTACTTACTCGTACAGTATATCTACATAAAGCCAACAATTACAACGGACGTTCCGGTCCGCGCGAAGGACGTCCACATCCGCGGGCATTGTGTAGTGTACAGCTTAGCGGTTAGCGCGGGGCCCTTCCTTCCTTCCTTCCTTCCTTCCTTTCCTCACGGTTTTATGCATATTATTATGGTAATATTATGTTGTGGAATATCTTGCCGTAATAATTAACTATCATCTACCAAAAGTTACTTCCATAATTATATTGATGATAATTTAACGTATGACTCCTGACTACTTATACTACTTACCTACAGTGATCTGTCGACGCCAGCTCAAAGTCAAACCACTGGACGGATGGGGGTGAAGTTTGGCATACAGATAATATTCTATGATGAGAAAGAATTTTCGAAAAACAATTCATAAGTGGATTATGTATTAGGTATACCTACTTACTGAAATATTTTAGGCATACCTAGTGTAGGGTTGTTATGCCGGTTCGCCGGCCCCCTTCGGATTTCGGCCTTTACGCGTACTCGATGCTGTAAAATTGCGAGAATATCGTTTAGAAATACTATTTCCAAATGAAATCTTTATTGAGACATTTGAAAATATTTGCTTTGTATCTGACAGCAATTTTGGTCAGGTAACATCTTCGAGTGATTTTAGTAAATTTATTCAGTTCGACGGGGAGCATCGGAGGTAACGCAACCTGCGGAAATTAGAAAAAAAATAGTGCCGCGCGTTTCACTCCAAGTACAAGCATTTTGTTGTTTTTCGAATGAATGATGGTAATAGGCATGTAATACCCTTCCAAAATAACTTATTAACATACTTTTAATATGATTATGTGAATATTTTGCACAAAACAACAATAATATTGGGGGCCGCGATCTAACATTAAATATTTTTCAAAACTTTGTTTTTCGGCCTAGGGGCCGATATGTGGCGTATCAAGTCTTCCACGCTTTTGGCTGTTTTATTCAATTGGCCAAATGATATATGTCACGACTCTTTCTTTTATTATTGTACCTGATGTGAAAACTCTCGCCATTAGTTTTCGGCCGTCAATTTATTAGAATAAAGATTAATAGTGAAGACCATTTTGGGGGTGGCCGAAAACCACAACATAGAAGAAACAGTACCTACCTCAGTTATCGGCCTTACAATAATTGTATAGAAAGCATGTGGCCGAAAATTGAATATCGGATTTCAGATTTCGGCCATAATTTTTTTTGATTTAATTTAAAATTATGTTGATTATGACTTTTAATAACATTTGGATACATTTAAAACAACAATCAACTTATAAAAAGTGTTTTAATGTAATTTTAAACTTATAAATTCATTTTAAATCCATCACAATCCAGTGGCCGAAAATAGAATACCCAATGGCCGAAAACTGAAATTTGAGGCCGAAAACTGAATTTTTAGCGTTTTTCCGGATTACATAAAAAATAAAAATAACTAATAGCTTTAAGCGCAAGACGGTTTCTAAAAAAGAAACTCCAGTAAGTATATGGGCTTTCACCTAACATAATGAGCATAGCAATATTAAGGTTGTAACATTTTTTTCTGATGTCCTAAAGTTGATGGGAGCACTAAAAGGCCGATATCCGGCACATCGACCCTACCTAGTCTAAGATTTGTTTCTTTGGGTAAGTTCTACTGCGGATAAAACTTCTCTTTTGACGTTTTCGGTTACAAATTAGGTAAATGAAGTAAACTGTATAACAACAAATCTATCTAACGAAAATTAATCTAAAGCCTGTAGAGTGTAGATAATGATTTACTTACCAACCGGAAACAAGTGACAATAAAAATGTTTTATTGCAAAAAACTGAAACTCGACAAATGGAAAAGGTAAGTACCTATTTAAAGATAATTGGGTGCAACTTAATCATAAATAACTTGGGTGTTTCCTATTCATGTTCACAACGTAGTACATTGTTGCATTTGCTAATATTCATATTCTTTGTTGGAGAGTTAGCTTTTCGATGTAAAATACACAACTAACTAAATAAAAATGATGAGCAAGGTACTTATACATTATGTGGACCTAATTATTGTAAATTAAAGAAAAATGTTGCATGTGCTCTGGTGTTAAGACTCAAAACTCAGTTGACGGAAGGTGCCCAATGTTTAGTCCAGATATTAAATGGATGAGTTTTGAAAGAAGCAAGTCTGCCACGTGCAGTGGCAGTAGTCGCGAGTCGTGAGTCGCCACAGAAGCCAGGGCGTGCGAAGACAAGTTGCACGTATAGGGCTAGCTGTGCACAACGAGTAAAATTATGTCTACCCGTTATCTCTATTTGTCTACCGAAGCTAACATGGTTATTGCCTCGTTACGTCACAAATAGTAAGATAAAAGCAATATTTCTATCTGTAGTATTTTTCGTTACGAAGTCGAACCCTTACTATGCCGACTATTTTTAGAGTTGAATTCGCATTGCCGAATAGGTACTGTTAGAGGGAAACTTAAAAACGATTCGTACATGGTATCATTGCCTGATTAATCTAGGTTGGCAACACTGCTCTAGGGGGATTGACGATGGCATATCGCTATTGACGTGTGTCTGTGTAAATAATTGCTAATTAAAGTATTAAAATGGATAAACCGTGTTTGGATTTAATATCTCAGAAGTGGGATCATGTATTTCACGTGCTAATTAATTGTTTATCCGGACCTATCCTGAAAAAGGTACAAATTGTAATTCAAGATGTTATAGTATGAGATGACGCCATGACCGTGACGTAATACGTGAAGCAAAAAAAAAAAGAAAAGAATTATTAATTGTTGTCATGACGGAAGGTTGAACTATAAAATACAAGAAGGATAATTAATGAGTGCTAAAACTCGTATTGTGAAATGATCGTAAGTACATAAATACCTACGTGGGTTGGCAATCGGAATTGCATTGGAAAGTTGGCATGGAAAACTTAAAAAGAGGTATCAATGGAATAGTTAGTACTTATCAAGTACTTGCATACAAATTACCAAAGGTCAATGAGGTATGAGGTTTTACTACTATATCAATTCCATTCAGCATATTGTAAAGTGCCTGGAGAGAGACCTACCTAGTGGTACTGTGTGTAGGGTACATGGAAACGGTGAGTTTATTAAAATATTTATTTGAAAGAAATGATTAAAGGTTATAAAGGTATCTACCATTATGACTACAGCCCATTAACGTCCCGCTGCTGGGCACAGGCCTCCACTTTCATAGGAGAGAGGGAATTAGAGCTTAGACCCACCACTCTGATCCAATGCGGGTTGGCGGGCTAAAGGTCTAAAGATAACTAGTATAATAAATAGATAGACCATACCTACAGAGGGAGATAAGTAAGTACTTGCAGGTTGTACTTGCTTACATTAGTATCTAAGTTTTATGTGAAAGATCATAGTGAATTACACTGGTAGGTAGTTCATAACATGATCTACCTATGAGATATTTAAAGAGTTAAGTCAAAGCTATAATAGGTTGGTATGGTAGTTGGTCGACTACATAACATGGTATAAGTATTATGTAACTTATTGAAGAGGTGTTTACTAATTTATTTAGTTGGAAATTAGTTTAATTGATAATCTTGTACCTAAATTGATAGTGAATATTCAATTTATTCTGAGAGTTATGTGAATCATATATACCTAATATTGTTTGAGTAAATGAACAGAGGTCAAAAGTAACTGTAATATTATATACATTCCATTAAAGCAAGTATAACCCATTAAAGGTCCTTACAAGTGAAAATTGCATTTGTAGAGTGAACGGATACCCAGTTAAAATAATAAGTAAGTTACAGTTTAGCCGTTTAGTATAAATAATATCAGAGCTATACATGTTTGAAGGGCTAGAGCAAGTATATAATTGAGTAAGTACATTATATATAAAGATTGGGTGGCATAGGTACATTTGTTCGGAAAATGTGAATTGAAATAATATCAAATCTGCCTGGATGAAAAATGGGTTAGCCGAACTGGGTGTGAATTAAGATGATGATTATTATTATGACAGGTTTTGAGACCCGGTTTAACTGAAGTTGGTATTTAATAATAAGTATGTTGTCTGTCTCAAGTATTTCACAGTGGCTGTCTGGAGCGGTGTGCTTTATTGCCTGATAGAGCATATTATGATTTCTCATTATGCGGAGAGACTGAAGGAAAAGAGAGATATCACATCAGTGATGGTACTCACACCTGGGGTACCATGGTTATGGTGCTATGTACGGGCTTATGTCTGTTAAGATAGCAGAGGTTTTGCCAAGATAATAATGTTTTTAATTTTACAGGTGTAATTAATAAATTAATTCTTGAGTTTTAGTGTGGTCTTCGCAATGTTCTCTGGCCAAGACCAAAAGCTAGTGGCATATTATGTTATGGTGGTTGCCTAACCTGCACCTTAATAACAATGGTATGGAATGATGTCTATATAACATATGGACCGAGTCCGGGTCGCATATCTTGCAGTCATGTTAGCAAATAAATGCAAAAAGAACTAAGTGGTAATTTTGGTAAATTCCAATTTAATTGTAATGGATGATGACTCTAAAGTCAAAAAGGATAAGTGGCAAAAAAATAAAGGAGGATGCCACATTTTTGAAAAAAAAAGGAAAATTATAATTTTTGTTTAGAGGGAAAATAAAGGAGATTGGCAAGTTTGTAAAAGGCAATGGCACCTTTTAGTGCAAGGAGATTTATATACAGTCATCTTATGTGGTGCAAGGAGTTACAAGAATGATGCAAAGTTTAAGATTTAACTTTTATAGTTAAAGAGTCAAAGTCAAAATATATTTATTCAAAGTAGGTACTTACACAGTACACTTAATGAACGTCAAGTATACAAAGTATAAGACGTGGTGATGATTAACATAGGTATCTTAAAACTAAAGTTACGAGGGTTCCAAACGCGCCCTGGTCTGAGAAGAGTAAAATTGTTTCTTATGAATTTGGGAGCTAAAGCCCGGCTGTTGAATAAAGATTTAAATGTTACTCTGGAGAAAAATAACATAAAGAGGATGTCGGGTGGAATGGTACTGGTGGGCCGGTAATGATAATATTGCAAATAATTCATATGGTGGAGATGAACAGGGTGTATAATATGAGAACATAACGGTATTTTGGGAGTGACTCATTTGTGATATTTTGGTTTGATATTTGTTGAGGTAAAAACAAAATAGAAATAAATATGCCTGCGGGGCCATGGGTCAGCTTCAGGAAAATACCTAAAGGTGAAGTACACTTATTGTAAATGTCACATGCCTGAGGGGCTTCAGAACAAATTGATGCATGCGCCAGCAGGGCTGCACAGCAGATCAGTTTTAGCTAAATACCTAAAGTGGGGTACACTTACTGTATATGTCACATGCCTAAGGGGCTTTCATACAAATTAACGCATATTGGCGCAGGGCTGCACGGCAGAACAGTGCAGAGTACAGAACAGTAAATGTAACATGCCTTAGGGGCTTCAATACAAACTAATACATTGACTTGCAGGGTTGCAGATTAATTCAGGGAAATGCCTAACAGGGGCCTATGGCTCAATGGTAAGACACGCCTAAGGGGCTTCAGTGCCTATTCATGCATATAATGCCTGCGGGGCTACTGGTAAGTTTCAGAGCATGCCTAAAGGGGCTACAGAACACATGTCTTAAGGGGCTCCAACGCAAATTATAGCACACGCCTCCGGGGCGACAGAGCGCATACCTTAAGGGGCTGCAGTACGTATAGCGTATGCCTACTGCGTAACGGATCAGCTTGCTGGGCACACAGCTGATAGAACATGCCTGAGGAGTTATTTTATGTGTTACAGCACATGCCTGCGGGGCTACTTCACACAGACTGTCTTCAGTATAATTTAAATTATTTTTCAGTAAAGGGCAGTTAGCCGTTGTGGTTGTCACACCTTGCCTTCGGGGCCTAAGCACCTGCCTTCGGGGCCTACGCACTTGCCTTCGGGGCCTACGCACTTGCCTTCGGGGCCTACGCACTTGCCTTCGGGGCCTACGCACTTGCCTTCGGGGCCTACGCATTTGCCTTCGGGGCCAACGCACTTGCCTTCGGGGCCAACGCAATTGCCTTTGGGGCCAAAGTACTTGCCTTCGGGGCCTACGTACTTGCCTTCGGGGCCTACGTACTTGCCTTCGGGGCCGACGTACTTGCCTTCGGGGCCGACGTACTTGCCTTCGGGGCCTACGTACTTGCCTTCGGGGCCAATGGACTTGCCTTCGGGGCCTACGTACTTGCCTTCGGGGCCTACGTATTTGCCTTCGGGGCCGACGTACTTGCCTTCGGGGCCTACGTACTTGCCTTCGGGGCCTACGTACTTGCCTTCGGGGCCTACGTACTTGCCTTCGGGGCCGACGAACTTGCCTTCGGGGCCTACGTACTTGCCTTCGGGGCCAATGGACTTGCCTTCGGGGCCTACGTACTTGCCTTCGGGGCCGACGTACTTGCCTTCGGGGCCTACGTACTTGCCTTTGGGGCCAATGGACTTGCCTTCGGGGCCTACGTACTTGCCTTCGGGGCCTACGCACTTGCCTTCGGGGCCTACGCATTTGCCTTCGGGGCCAACGCACTTGCCTTCGGGGCTAACGAACCTTGCCTTCGGGGCCGACATACCTTGCCTTCGGGGCCGATGAACCTTGCCTTCGGGGCCGATGAACCTTGCCTTCGGGGCCGACACACCTCGCCTTCGGGGCTTATATGATATACTTTCAAGTGTGGACATTGTAACGAAGCGTTACACATTACAATTGTCCTAGTGGTGTTTTGGATAAATAATTAGGCATTTCAAACAGAGCGCGCTAAAATTTTAAATTATAACTAGGCATCGAAGCTAGCCACATAGCGAGTGCGTCGACGCATCTTCAATGAAGAAACTTCAATGAAGAAAACGTACCGCGCCTCTGGCTTCACCTTGGTTCGCCATTCAAGTCCGGAGCCGCACTAGGTAACGGACGTGTCTCCATTTTTTTATCAGCGCGGGCGCATCTAGTTCGCCTGATTTCTTTAAAACCAATTTCGGATATCTCCCGCACTAGGGAGTTCCGCTCCGCCTGGATCAAGTTCCGCTCCGCCTGGATCAAGCTCCGCCTCGCCTGAACTCAGCTCCGCTTGGGTTAGACTCCGCCCCAGCTCTGTTCCGGTTGCTTCTTGCTTAAGCCTTGGCTGAGGCCTTCACCACTGCACGCTAGCTGCCACCACCACCTCGGCACAGTCACCAGGCCGCGACGGTCGATGTCCCGTGCGCGTTAGCATCGGCGTCACCTCGTCTGCGAGTCTGCGTGCCAGCCGACTACCCCCAGCGTCTCCGAGGCCACCAACAACTTGGCCACCTAACAAGGGGAGTACTTATACACTACCACCTAGGTCAAGGCAGGATCTAAGTAACCCACGACCCACTAAATTTGTGTACCTACCATTAGAGCATAGCCGCGGTAAATAAATTCCTGTACCGATACCTTTGGACTGTGAATATACTTATTTTATTTTACCGTGGGCTTTTATTCCCATCTCACCTATTTATACCTCATACCCCGGTACAACATTAGCGCCCTCGGGGCTGGAATGTAAAGCCTATCGGATTCTGATGAGCAGATGGCGAATCACTAATAAGTTACCAGTGGAGCTCATGTACGCTGACCGCATAACTCATGTGGTTGTTTCTTGCCCGTGGGGCTCACCGCTCATGTAAGTTAATTCCGTACCTCTTATATTTTACTACATTTTGAATATATCGCTGGTGTGGAAAACAGGGGCCATGATGCCAGTAGACTTGGAAAGTCTAGCCTGCGGGGCTGCTACGTTTCGATTTTCGGTAGCGAGAGTTGCAAAATAAAGCAAAGCTTAGGTAAATTGCCCGCGGGGCTAGCCAGATTAGTACAGGTAATCTATTACTCGCCGTTGGGGGCATGATAATATTTAAGTAGCAAAACAGCTGTTTTCTGCTTTTCAGCCGCTTTCAGGCGAAAGCGCAATGATGATGATGTTCAGTGAGTGTCACGGTTAGGTGACATAAAGGCTTAATAGGTCTGTATAATACGCAGATGATATTCCAGATGATATTCACTGATATCAACTATTGTTTTAAATGCGAGGCACTGAGTGGCAAACAAGTAATATAACCGCCGCGTAAGTTGAGCTATGCACAGTAACACATTTCGGGTGTCAAATGATGTGCGTTATGAGGTGCGCCGCTAGGGGCCGCACGTTACCATACGTTCCATACCATAGTTCTGTAGTACGATGTACCTGCGCAGACGACCGCCATTTTGGGTCAAGTTACGGGACGCGATTTATATCGGTGTTATGTTTTGATGCCATTTGGAGTTCACTAAGATTCATGTGAGAGTAGCAATATTTCTATGCAGGTTGAGCGATGTAAAAAAAAATATCGTGTAAAGAGATTTACTTATCTTGTAAAGAGACTCGCTCTATGATGTTCCTTGGGATATTCATTCATAAAAGTGATATGAATACCATGATTAGATTGAGGAGGAACAGTGAAAAGTAAATTACCAAAATATTGAATAACCAACTAGGTACACTATTACACATTTATATTTTTATTAGCATTATATTATATTTATATTATGATATTATATTATATTGATAATATACATTTTCACCACACTATCACGACTGCACAAATCAAAATAATATTAGTTGCCAAGCAGATGCCAAAGTATGTTGTATTGAATAGTATCAACATTTGAGTTCGGTTTTACGAAACGTTGAAATTTGGCAAGAGCTGATAAAGGCATTACCGGGCCGTTGAGTTGCCTGTTGTGTTAAGTTAAAACGAACAATACAATGCAGGGCCACGGTATGAGGTTAATCTATTCTTCCGGTGGGAATAAGGTGCTTTTGAAATTTCAAATGAAATTAGGGAACGTAGAGATTTGCTCAATAGATGGAGCATGTGCGAAATATACAAAATCGCTCATTATAGAGAACGTAGCTCAGGTCTTCGGGTTTTATTGAGTTTTGTAACCAATTGTAATCGATTGTCAGATAAAGTTCTGGGGGTGAATTGTAACATAAGCTAGCCTGGCTAAGGCTTACAGAGAAGGTATTTGTCATTTATGCCATGTGTAAAGAGGAAAGTATAATTAACTGTAACAAGTGAGTAATAATAACCATTCTGGAAAGTAACAAAGTGAACATGAGTATACTCATAGGAAAACTAATTATAGGTGTACACTAGTAGACTAAGAATCTTATTTATCATTCAATCAAATGATTGTGTTCTCATCTCCGTGAGAATGTCGAAATTGTTACGAATTACTTATACAATTGAAACTTTGGGTTAAGAGTAAGCAAGTGTATGATGTTAGAGACCAGACAGAGTTAGTTTCTACCATTTCAATGATTATTACCTAAAGATTAATAATTGTCGTTAAATTCACCAGAGTCAACTTATCTAGAATAATATTATGATGAGCTGTGTTATGGGCGATAAATCCATATTTACTAATAGGTGATGTTTTGTAACGCGAAAAGACGATGGAGACTGATGCTCTTTTAACCTAAAACATAGTCTTGTTGTCTGTAAACTGTACTTGGTAAGGTTTATAATGCCAGTGCTTTAACATTGGAGTGTCAGGCGTTAAAGGCCAGCGTTAATACTACAAATGGCAGAGTAGCATCAGCAATCATCGTGATTTTAATTAAGTGTTCGAATTATGTCAACTTCGGGACGAAGTTATGGGTCAGGATGACCGAACTGTTAGAGGGAAACTTAAAAACGATTCGTACATGGTATCATTGCCTGATTAATCTAGGTTGGCAACACTGCTCTAGGGGGATTGACGATGGCATATCGCTATTGACGTGCGTCTGTGTAAATAATTGCTAATTAAAGTATTAAAATGGATAAACCGTGTTTGGATTTAATAGTACCAAGTCCACAGGAAACATGAATTTTACTTATTACTTTCATAGTATTATGTCTTACGGAATCTTACTGTGAGTGTGGGGTAAAGCGGCAGATATTCAAAAAAATTTTTTTCAAAAAAAAAAGGGCCCTACGTGCAATTTATAATTTAAAACCGCAGAGAAATTTAAGAAATTTAAGAAATTCTTACAGTAGCCTCGCAATATATTTACAATAATTTAATCTTCGTACAAGCACGTATCCAGACTTTTGGTTCGGGGGGGGACAAACATTGAAACAACTATGTAAAATCTGTAAAAAATTGCTGTAATCACTGTACCTACTACAATTTTTAATAACTTAAATTACCGTAGGTACTATAGTCACACACAATCTATATCTATATATTATGATGATTGTAAGTTTTGATGGAAAAGAGCAACCACCGAGTTTCTTGCTGGCTCTTCTCGGTAGGAATGGCATTCCGAACCAGCGGTAGATTCATATTATAACGATTCAAAAGCGCTTGTAAAAGCTTATTTGAATAAAAAACATTTGAATTTTGAATTTTTTTTTATATATATAAAATTCAAAGTCCTGACTGACTGACTTATACATATATCAACGCACAGCCTAAACCGCTGGGGTTAGAAACTTGAAATTTTGACAGTAGGTTCCTTTTGTGACGTAGGCGCTCACTAAGGAAGGATTTTTCAAAATTCCACCCCTAAGGGGGTGAAATAGGGGGTTAAAGTTTGTATGAAAGTCCGTCATTTCTCAAGTTATATCCATGAAACTTGGTATATGAATATGAGCTACCAGTAAAAAATAAAGAAGTACGTGTGTCACAGTTTTTCAAAATACCACCCCCAAAGGGGTAAAACAGGGGTTGAAAGTTTGTAGGAAAGTTCGTCATTTTTCAAGCTGTAGCCATGAAATTTAATGTTTGGGATTTCGGTCTGAAATGAAAAAATACGTGATTCACAGTTTTTGAAAATTCTATCCCCAAGGACGTCAAATTGAGAGTTTATCCTTCAATCACGCCGAAATAGAGCAACGGATCAACGTGATTTTTTGCATGGGTATACTTAGTTGAGAACTTGGAGAGTGACATAGGCTTCTTTTTATCCCGGAAAATTAAGGAGTGCCTGTGGAAATTGAAAAAAGTTATGCCACGCGAACGAAGTCGCGAGCATCCTCTAGTATATATTAATATCTAAGTATTATATAAGTATTTTTCTATTTCCGCTGGCAGCCTCTAGTACTATATCAGGATCTGGCACCAAACTGGAATGAATAGACAATAGAGCAAGACCAGTAAGCCGCTCGCCCGCCATTCTATTACCTAGTACTAGTTATTATTCTGTGTCCTTAGGAAGGATTTTATTCTCTTTAGGCACGAAAATGACCGCTCGACAGACGCCGTGGAAACTGAAAGAGTGGCCAAAATATGTAATAAGAATAACCTTTTAATATTTGGGAAAAAAATATTGTCACACGTGTCTAAAATTTCCATAATTTCCACTGGTTTTTTTTCTGTGTTCTTCCACTTGACACACCACATACTGTACTCCGCCTTTATTTGTGAATGTCCAACACTTTCTTCCCAATAAATTTTCACAGACTTCGTAAAACAGCACATTCACAATTACAAAAAATTATGCGATCTGCATGATAGGCAAACTAGAGGCCGCAATAGGTAAGCTCGTGACTCCATCGCTCCACCTCAAGAAAGTCCGAAAGTCGTTCGTGGGAATGAGCATTCTATTTTATAACAAAATTCCACAATCTATTTTAAACTTGCCTTTACACAAGTTTAAGAAGCCCATTAAAATTATGCTTCTGAAAAAAGCTTATTACACTGTTGAAGATTACGTAAATGACAAAGGAGCATGGATTTGACTCGCTCCAGCAATGCTAAGGACAGCGGTTACGAGTTACGAGTTACGAGTATGTATATTAATGAAATTGTAAATTAATTTTTTCAAAAGAGAAACCGCCGAGATTATTGCTGGTTCTTCTCGGTAGGAATGGCGTTCGAACCAGTGCAGTGGTAGATTCACTCGACGATTCAAAAGTACTTGTTAAAGTTTATATGAAAAAAAAAACATTTGAATTTTGAATGAGAACAATAGATGAGTGCAAACGACCCAGTCACACCAGGTATTTTTAAATTTTTATGCCCTCGCCACGCTCATGCATAGTGCATACATAGCCTGAGGATATTGTGACTGGGTATTGTTCCCGAGTCCCGACATATTACATAAAAAAGTAATATCGAGATTGGCTGTGATTGGCTGTTCAGAGTGTTCTTTTTTTGAATTGCATTGCCTCCCGCGGGGATGGAATGAAGTCCACCCGCATATAATGTTTTTCCGTAGCTTTCCCGGGGGCTTTATTTTCTAGATCCGGATGGAAGACTTGAACGCGTGTTTGAATTAAATTAGAAATGTTAGTAGTATATGCGTCATGCTCGTGCCCAATGTTTGCGAGACGTGCACTTTTTGCAATGGCGGTGCGCCGCATCCCGCAGCCGGAACCGGATGTCACTAATTTCTTATTTTGTCTCCAAAATAAGCTGCTTATTTATATTGACAGCTCGCACAAGACGCGCGAGGCTAATAATTCATCTTAATTTTTTATGTAAATACCTACTTGTGACCTAAAATGGTTGGAAAACCACTAAGTACCTAGGTACCTAGGTACCATTTATAAAAAGAAGCCAAGACAGTCTCGTAAAATTCAAAATTCAAAATTCAAATGTTTTTTATTCAAATAAGCTTTTACAAGCGCTTTTGAATCGTTATAATATGAATCTACCGCTGGTTCGGAATACCATTCCTACCGAGAAGAGCCAGCAAGAAACTCGGTGGTTGCTCTTTTCCATCAAAACTTACAATCATCATAATGATACAAGTAACTGCAGTCCCACGCATAGCTGGAGCGAATCAAATCCACGCTGTTTTTTTTTTATCATTTACGTAATCTTCGATTGTATAGTAAGCTTTTTTCACGAGCATACAATACTCAATACACGCCAAGACTGGCAGACAGAGGCAGCCCCATTTCCGACGGTGGCACCCGTTCACGAGCATGACGCATGATCCAGCCATTGCTTCGCTCTTTGAAACCATATTTGAGGGAACGTGTTCCATCAAATTCGCGGAACAGGTCACAGGTCGCAAGCGGAAGCTTAGCTACTCACTTTAGATAGTATAGTATTTCATGACTGTATACCTACTAACTACCGCGGATAATAAAGGTAGGTTATTAATTATTTTACTATAGTACTTATTGTCCACTGGGTTGGGGCCCTGGGAGCTGGAGCCATACGCTGAACTGCTAAATCTAAAGTGTCCACTAGTTTAATAAAGCTTGGGGTCACTGCTAATGCTAAGTCAATGTCAGCTAGGTTTTATACTAGTGGTTCGCCCCGAACTGAGACCTCGCGGTATCCATAAACTTACAGAGCGCCATCTTTGTGAAGTTCTGTTAAAAATAGTGAAGCTCATTAAAAATTAAATAATTTCGTTTCCTTAGAATATTTATCTAATTTTAGTATTTGTTGTTCAAGTACAGGATATAATTCAAATAATTAATCAAGTTTCAGGCTCAGCCTTTCAGAAAATTGGGAGTTCTGAGGTCATCTTTGGACGTCAGAAAATCTCCACTTTGAAAGCCTCCCATTTCGTCAATTTTAGGGGAAAAATTAAAAAAAATATATTTTTGGACTCTGTTCCTCATTATCTTTAAAATGATATACCGCAACCCTATGTAACGCTATAAAAAATATTTTACTCCGCATTTGCTTCTATGAGAGCCCCCCTGAAATAAAGATTTTTATAACTTTTTAAGCCATATTCGGCGGGAGGCCATTGGTTTACATATTATATTTAAATTTGAAGTAATTACATTAATTCAGGAGTTATAAGGCTCTGACAGACGGACAGACGGACGGACGGACGGACGGACGGACGGACGGACGGACAAGTGCCAATTCACTCAAGTAGACTCAGAGACCTTCGCTTCGCTCGGTCAATTATTCTGTGTCTAACATTGACTGTGTGTTTTTGTGCAAGTGAGTGGGAGTTGGGACTAGCCAGCAAGTAGAGTGGGACTAGCCAGCAAGTAGAGTGGGACTAGCCAGCAAGTAGAGTGGGACTAGCCAGCAAGTAGAGTGGGACTAGCCAGCAAGTAGGTAAGTACTGCAAGCTTTGTTGCTGTTGGACACTGATCGGTTTAATGAAACCACCGCCCACCGCCAGACTAACATTCTGCAGAAGAGCGAAATACATAATAATATGCTAAACGATACTGTACCTACAGTAGCTGTTCGTGGTTCCAGCGCACTGCAGACATAGAGGTACCTAACTACCTACCTATAATGTAGTAAGCGTTAGTATATTACTTCAATGACTGCAGAGCGAGCTGAGCGATCAACACGAGCTCTATTAGTGTATTTTATTGACGTTACAAAGGTTTTTGTGTGATTGTAACGTCTACTTCCGCCGCCGTGTTTATTGGTGGTGCGTTGTTGCCGCTTGTCGCGACCGGAAGGGACGGAGGTAAGTCTCGGGCGGCCATTCATCCACTCGCTTTTGTCGTTTGTATAAACGACGCACTAAACAGATCTCCTTTAATGCTCATTGTAGGCAGGTAGGATGTTGGACAAATGAACGGAACAAATTAAATTGTCTTTGAAACATTTAAAGTAAGTAAATGTTTAGAATTAGGCAGGTACTTACACTTTGAAACTACCTACTGGTAGATACCTAGTAAGTAGTAACGGACACTGGCAAGGAAGCGCACAATACATAGAGATATAATGGCGCAATATACTTATGTATTATTATTTCGGAGGGTACATAATTAATTAAGTAGGTACGTTATTAAAGATGAGTCGTTACAATCAAAAGCTTATTATTTTAATGAAACGTACAGCAGTACCTTCATGTACTAATTGTAGGTACATGCATTGTTGTAATGCATTTGCCTAAAGTGTTATCTGAACGCTGAGGGAGAGCGATACCAATGTACCTACCTACACCTAGGATAGTCCACCGTCACAATGCAAGCCCACAGCAGACGAGGAATCCAGGAAGATATATTTTATTTGAGTTAAGACCTCGTAAAGATTACGTACTGCATCTTCAAAAGTATACAATTAGGTAATACCTAAGTATAGGATGACGAGGTGACAAACGTGATCTTTTTGTCGCCCCTACCAGAATAAAGATCTACAATCAAAAAGAGGATTAATCTCTTAAAGCCTCTAAAGACCAATGAAGGTATACTTTTTTCCATTTCAATTATTAGTATTTTTATTCTTAACCCATTCAGCGCTACCACAGATCAGAGAGTTCCGTTATCTAACTGCGCTACCTGTTTAGTACTTATAGTATAGTAATAGGAATAGTCGTAATTCGCAATCGAATTTCAACAATTACACAGGAACCGGGAAGATTTAATTTGCCAAAATGTTTGATCTGTATTTCCGGCCCTCTGGTCCGGTGACGGTCGGCGGGAGTTGGGCAATGATATTATATACGAGTTGGGCTCCAGCATCCAGCCTCCAATAAACCGTCTCTTTGTGTGCGTCACGTGCCGCCTGCAGGACACGCGGACGTGCCTTGCTGTTTATTTATTTCTGGTTTGACTTATTTTTTTATTTGAACTACCAAGTAGGTACTTAGTACTTACCAACAGAATTTCATGGTAGAAGGTAGGTACCTAGGTATACAAAATGTTATGTAATATGGCTCAGGCACTAGGTAGTAGGTACACACTACACACGCATGACGCAATTCAATTTTTGAGACATTTTGGACTGGGCGCACATTAACTACTATCTTTTGTGTTGTAAGTGTAACTTATAGGTTGTAGCACAGAAGTGGAAATCCGCTTACTGTATTCGTTGTACTCTATCAGAGGCTAGAGCACTCGCTTCTCTACGAGAGAGAGGTAGGACAATTTGAAACTCTAGAGTTAGACTTCAGACTCTAACATAGAGTTAATACATCAGCTTACAATTAGTGCCCTGCAAATTCTTCCATCATTTTGACAATATACGCCTAAAATCATTATTTCTCGCGTGTTTCCATCGTGCGCGGTGCGAGCACTCGGCTCAGCGGTGCCACCACAGGCCACAGCTAAGGCTCATCACTTTCGCTCTGTGTTCACACTTCATACCCTGCTCCATAGTGCGCTAGATATTCGAGCTGGCAGCCGATGTGCGGCCGGTGTGACGGCGCGCGGCGTGGCGGCGCGGGTGCGCGGGGTCCGTGCCGGCTGCGGACGAGGGTGCTGCCACTTACCACCACGCTACCACCATACGGACATTACCGTCGCTGCGCTTCCGGCGGAAGCTGCGCTCTGTCGCCGCCCCCGCGGGGTGCGCGCGGCGGCGTGCGGTCTGTGCGGCCTCGAGACACGTCACACGCCCGACGTCTCCAACTGTCTCTCTCATTGGCGATGACTCGTGCCTCAGCGCTTATCATAACAAGATTACATACACTTTCACAGGTACCGGAACTTATGTCATTATACAGTAGAGTTGTAGACGGCTCGGTGGCACGCCTTCGCCGGTAGGGGAGTAACCAGCTACGGCCGAAGCGTCTCAGATCCAGCGGGAGGCTTCACGCCTTCAATCCCATCAGATCTAAGACAGACTCAACATCAGAAGTTTATTATCCATCAATAGATATTATGTAGAATATAATAATGAGATCATGCATCTCTTTTTCTAGTGAGCGCCTGCAGTCGCCACTCGCCGCCACATCCATAAGCTACTGAACTAAATAAATGGAAAAAGCTCAGGTAGGTATCTAGTACTTATCTATCTATCTAACAAACCTTTTACTTTTATAGACAGGTACCTAACTACTAACTAGGTAGACGTATTCGGTATTACTATTAACCTATATAAACAGTAGATAGATACAGAAAGTCCAGTCCATTGGACGCTGGGAAATTGTTTCTTTTTATACGACTGCCTGAAAAAAGGAGTAAGTACATATTATATTGTTTTCAGGGTGCATGTATGTACTAGGATGTATGTGAGTTTGTATATTCCACCATAACTTCTATACGCCTGAACAGATTTTGATGAATGAGGTATCGTTAGAATCCTTAGCTTGTTCCGGGTGACATAGGCTAGTAAAATTTATTAAAAAAAAACCGGCCAAGTGCGAGTCGGACTCGCGCACCGAGGGTTCCGTACAAACCTGTAGTAACTTTTACGATTTATGACGTATTAAAAACAAAGATGTAAAACGGTAATAATTACCTTTGTTAATGAACCGCAAAAGTTCAAAACTAACTTTGTTTGTAGAGGTTTACTGTTTATATCAAAAAAAACTAAAAAAAACTATGGCAGTCGTATTTCTTAATTCTTTGAGTTATATATCATTATAATAGGTGACTATATTCCTCCCAAATCTCATTAATCACTACACGTACCTAAACCGCGGCTCGTAAACGTTAATTAAGTAATAGGAGATTAGAGTGTCGTCCGTTATGTATCCGAAAATAAAATTGGCGGGAAACTGTAAATAGCTTCGGAAGCCAGCGGCGCCCTTCTTATTGATTCATATTCAGCTAAACCGGTGACTCGGGACACTTGAACAAAAACATATTCTCGCTCTACTAAATAGAGTTTTATATTTAAAATCAAGAATCGTGCGCATAAGTTGTTAGAAAATGGAGTGCCCGATGCGGAAACGATTAGTTTCAGAGCCACACGCTGACAGGATGCGTGAATTCATTATTGATTCTCAAAAACAATCTTGCATCTCGCTCTTGCTTTTGTGAATTCAAACGCGCGAAAGAGCAATGAAACCGCACCCGCATCCGGCTCCTAAGTCCTACGTAGTACGTATACACATTGCACACCGACGCTATGAGTAGCTGTGTGCAGGTCATGTGTTTCTGAAATATGAAACTTATTGGATTGATTTACGGTTTAAAGTGTCTTACGCGTTAAGTGATTTACGACTTTTAACGCTACTTAGTTATTAGTGGTATTTTCAAATTGCATTCATTCATGTTTTCGTTTTTCGTTCATTCGTGTTTTGGCAGTCGGCGACGACAGACGTGTGTGAAATACGCAGCCGATTGTGTATTTAGGCACGCAGTTTTCTTGATGTATTGAAACAAAACAAGATTTGCTAAATCCTTTTGTAAAGAAGTGTCTGATGAAATAAGTGAAGTGCAGTTGATTTGGAGTTAGAGAAAAGGATTCTCGAAGTCTTAATATTAAGTAGGTAAATAATGTAAGTTTATTATAATTATCCATTTCAATTGTTTCTAACCGATTTCCAAAAAAGGGGGAGGTTCTTTATAATATCACTAACAATCTGAATAATTAAAAACTGGTTGTTATTCAGATAGATTGCTATAAATAATTAAAAACTGGTTGTTATTCAGATAGATTGCTATAAATAATTAAAAACTGGTTGTTATTCAGATAGATTGCTATAAATAATTAAAAACTGGTTGTTATTCAGATAGATTGCTATAAATAATTAAAAACTGGTTGTTATTCAGATAGATTGCTATAAATAATTATAAACTGGTTGTTATTCAGATAGATTGCTATAAATAATTAAAAACTGGTCGTTATTCAGATAGATTGCTATAAATAATTAAAAACTGGTTGTTATTCAGATAGATTGCTATAAATAATTATAAACTGGTTGTTATTCAGATAGATTGCTATAAATCACAAGAAAATACTTTTTATTTAAATCATAAAAATAATATGTACTACTTACTAGGTATTTCGTCGCGATTATTTTGCGGATGATTAAAATACATATAATATCTATTGTATAATAGAAATTTATTTATTTATTTAGTTAGAAACTTAAAAATAACACAATATAAACATCACACAATTCAGTTTATATATAATACTAGCGATCCGCCCCGGCTTCGCACGGGTAGCACTAATAATCCTAATCTATATAATATAAACTATCCTATCTCTCAAGTTAGATCGAACTGCACATGGTGTGCGAATTTTATTATAATCGGTTAAGTGGTTTAGAAGTCCATTGAGGACAAACATTGTGACACGAGATTTATATATATATAAAAGAAAAGATATATATATCTGCATTCTGCACCGATTCTTAGATAGGATAAGTCCTATCCAACGTTTTAAATAATATAATTATTATATTATTTAAAACGTTGGCAAGTCTTCCAGCTCTGTTGGACGAAAATGGAAGGATGGAACAAGCTGCATGAGAAGTGCGAATCTAGTAGGTTTATTGCGCGCACGAGTAGAATGCAGAGCAAATGTATGGTGACATGATGGTGACACATACATTTAGGTACTCTGCATTCAACTCGCGCGCGAACTCAAGTCACAAAGTGCGTTGTGTTCCGGAGTCCGGCGGCGGGGCGCGGCGTGTGGCGCGCGACGTCGATGCCGGAAGCTGTAATGGCCTGAGCTCCATTGTTCTCTGCTGGAGCCACATTCCGCGTGGTACTTGCGAGTTCCGACTATACAGAGTGATTGAAGCCCTTAGCCCAGTTTGATGCAATCTTTTTGAAGCACAAGGCTTTTCGCAAATGTAGCTTTGGATTTTTTCTTGATTGTATCGCGAATTATATATTTCGCGAAACAACCCTCGCACTCATTTCTAATCAAACCGCTGAAAAAATAGAATCGATTTATCAGACGTAGAAACTTGTCTTACAAATAACAATCCAAAATCCTAAAATAAAACAAATAGCCTATAGGTAAGATGTACTCGTAGTTACAGGTAGGTAAATCAACTGAAATGTTCACGGCAGTTCGCACTGTCCTTCCTGTGCAAAGCTGGTAATATTACGATAGGAACTAGGATACGATACCTAAGTAGGTAGGACTTGCTACGATGCAACCTTATTGTCCTTTTGGAAACATCCTTCTAAAACTACGAGTAAATTGTCCTCCTAAATACAAATGTTTCCAAAATCCAATATCTCATTTTGTTTTGGGGTTTTCCTATACTTTACTTACTCACACATTTAAAATATTCACTCTGTATCGTTTCCCGTCGCGTCGTCGCCACCTAATCGCGTACCGACTTTCGCGCGTTTCCGCTCCGACAAACAATGGCGGGAATTTCTTGCACTCAGTGGGAAGCCCGCTCGTTTGTCTGCGCGTGGGTCGGTCACTCGGTACTCGGTTCCGTTTTGTATATGTATTATGTACTCATTCGAAAGGAGGATTAGCCGATAGTCTGTAAATTATTTCAACTTGTAAAATTCTCGTCGACGCATGAAGAGAATCGGGAATTTAATGATTATTTTGAAAAAAAATCTGAGGTATTTGTGAAAGATATGAGCAGGCCAAAAATCAAAAAGAGCATCCGCAATCCGCATCCAAGTAGATACGATTAGCTGTGGGCTTCGTAACATTACCTAAAACTAAAAGCAACAAGGTAGTGAAGGTTTTTCATCTTTTAATGAATTAAAAATTTTCCGCAATTTTATATAGAATTTTCATTTTTTTAAAATATATATTTTTATCTAGAACAATGGTTTTACCTTCTCATATATTACATCCCTAAAGAAGAGTGGGCACTGCTTCAATGGTGCTTGTAAGGACGGAGATTACTTCGAAAAACAATGAAAATACACTAACAACACTAACACTACGTCAGGCTTCCGTTTTTTTTTTTTTTTTTTTTTTTTTTTTTTAATTTTCTAAAAACTTCAAGTGTGACCTACGTATATTGACTACATTTGATAAACCTGGCATACATTAAGTCGGTACTTTCCCCATCGCCAGATCCTGGTGACAATTCGGTACCCATTTCTTTTCCAATACTTACTTATCACTTTAATGAGTCCAAATACCTACTTATACACTTTTCTAACCAAATCTATGATTGAAGGAGATGAAGTCCACAAAATATTGTTTTGTCAGCATCACAGTATGTACGAGGTATCGCTGTGATTTGTGCAAACTTTGATCTGTACATGCACATAGTAGGTATGCAGTTGACCGACAGCAATCCTCAAATTAACAAAGGTTTTAATTTGGTCATAAAAAGTAAGCGTAAAGAGTAAAACCTGTAGGATGTACGCTCTAGGAAGAGCATTGCAGAGCGTCCGCGCCGCCGTAACAGCCGCCATTAGCATCTGCGCGGAGGTTCCTGTTGCGGCGAACAATGAGCTATAAAGCAAACAACATAAAAACACCTCACACACGACGGCGGAAGTGTCGATTTCGATTATGGAACGTCCGTCCGTTTGGCGGGAACAACGCGCCAGCGTTTCCGTCCCTATAACAGATATCGAAATTTGGGCAAAAAAACTTTAACCTTGCTCTATTTACTACTGTATTTCTTTCTTTTCTGTGTGGAATGTCGTACATAACCCCAAATTCTGATCAAGGTTTATTCCATCTTTTTACCAACAATCCAAATTGCTTTTCATAACAGAAGTCTTGTGGTTTATGCATTCAATAATTATAACATCTTAGATTATCGGTATTAGATCTATCAAATAAATATTATAAATGCGAAAGTTTGGATGGATGTATGAATGTATGGATGTGTGGATGAGTGGATGTATGGATGTTTGTTACTCAATCACGCTCCAAGGGCTGAACGGATCTGGATGAAATTTGGCACAGAGATAGATTTTAGCCTGGAATAGCACATAGGCTACTTTTTATCCCGGAAAATTAAAGAGTTCCCGCGGGAACCGAAAAACCTCCATCCACGCGAACGAAGTCGCGGGCATCAGCTAGTACATAATATAATGAACGTTGTGCTAAGCCTCACCTTAAACCCATTAATTTATCAATTTTAACTAATATCTAAAATTATTGAAGGATGAAGATTTATGCAATTGACTGACTCTTGTAACTAGGCTGTAATAATAATAATATTGTTAGTCCTCTACGCGCTACAATGTTTTACATAGTTTTTTCATTGAAATAGACTTAGATTATGAAAAAAGACATGAAGCAGCGAGTCCGTAGCCCCACTGCGGCCCCACTGCGGCCCCACTGCGGCCCCACTGCGGCCCCACTGCGGCCCCACTGCGGCCCCACTGCGGCCCTACTTCGCTAATAATCCTCAACAATGTAGTCGGAAATCCGTTACATACAAAAATCGGGAAATGAGAATAAAACATCGAATACGGCGCCGCAGCGGCCGCGGAAACCGAACGCGCATTCAAAACCCGCCATTATGTCGCCGGAAACCGGATGTGGGTCACGCGTCCGTACTAATGACGGATTAAAATGGTTGCCATTATGTCATTATACTGGAGGATGTTTTCTTTCAGCTTGTTTTTTCCAATGTAACAGGACGCGGTAATAGTCGGCGCCGTCCTTGACATCTGGCTTTAACGATTACAGATTTAAAATAATCGTTTCGAGATAACAACGCGGTAAACTCAACGCTAAGTTGTGAAGCATTTGCGATGACAAAATATGTTGACTGTTGAGAAGGCAGTTCAGCTGCTTTTTGGAGCTCCAAAACTTATCCTTGCTGTTGTGCGATACTTACATAATATTTATTATTTTACGACACATGGAAATCGTTGATTCGAAATTCGTTCGAAGACACCCTCAATATTCTTGTTCGGCGTGTGTATTCATCAGTCATCTGTCAGTGGTCAGTGGTCAGTGCACCGCAGAACACTTATACTCCTAGCAGTGCACGATCTCGTGGCGGGCCGTGCTGACTGCTGACGTGTGTGTTTGTTGTTGCAGCTTGCTGTTGTCGCGGCGATGCCGGCGCCGGCGCAGGCCGCGTGCGAGCGCGCGCTGCTGCAGCGGCTGCAGGGCGTCGAGCGCGTCGAGCGGCTGTGCGGCGCGCTGCTGCTGCGCCCCACACCAGACCATCTGCCGCTAGGTGACTACTATAACTATATATACCTTTATGTACAACGGATAAACTCGTGTGAACTGTCTCAACACTCCCTAATAGTTTCCAATTCGTTGGTTCCTCACTCATGAGCAGTACCTACGCGTGCAGTGCGCTGGTTATCAAGCTGGCTGCGCTCGGAGGGGTTCTGCTTCTCTTCGCAATCATTCCTACGATTAAGCGAATCGAATACCAAATCTATGAAAAGTCCTACTCATCTGCTGTAAAGTCTCGAGGAGTTTGAAACTTGTCAACTTCTCTTTTGAGCCTAGTTTAACATTACGTGACCTGTTACCGACCCGGTCTACACATCTGAAGGAGATCAACACGTGCAAATGATATAACACCGCTGGGACGGCCAACGGCCAGAAGTCGGTGGATACCTACTATAAATACGTTCGAGGGTATAATATGTCACCGGCATCACGGTCTTCAGGAGTGAAGGAACGATTGTGTCGTGAGAGAATATTATAATACCCACAGGTCCACACTCCACAGAGAGCACTCGTTGGATTTCTTTAGTTTGTAAAATTGTACCCATCATCTAGGTCCACTAATTTCAGTAGTCGGTGATATTTAAAGCAATAGCAGCAAGCAGCCAGTAACGTGTCGTTGTCACTTGCCCGCACAGATCCGCGCGCGTGGTCGCGGCGCGAGGTGGCGCGCTGGGCGGAGGGCGGCGGCGCGCGCGCGGAGCGCTTCCCCATGAACGGCAAGGCGCTGTGCCTCATGACCGGCGACATGTTCAGCGCGCGGGAGCCGAGCCGCGGGCCCGCGCTGCACCAGGTGCGTAGCGAACGAGCTCACGAACGGCGAGGCGCTGTGCCTCATGACCGGCGACATGTTCAGCGCGCGGGAGCCGAGCCGCGGGCCCGCGCTGCACCAGGTGCGTAGCGAACGAGCTCACGAACGGCAAGGCGCTGTGCCTCATGACCGGCGACATGTTCAGCGCGCGGGAGCCGAGCCGCGGGCCCGCGCTGCACCAGGTGCGTAGCGAACGAGCTCACGAACGGCGAGGCGCTGTGCCTCGTGACCGGCGACATGTTCAGCGCGCGGGAGCCGAGCCGCGGGCCCGCGCTGCACCAGGTGCGTAGCGAACGAGCTCACGAACGGCGAGGCGCTGTGCCTCGTGACCGGCGACATGTTCAGCGCGCGGGAGCCGAGCCGCGGGCCCGCGCTGCACCAGGTGCGTAGCGAACGAGCTCACGAACGGCGAGGCGCTGTGCCTCGTGACCGGCGACATGTTCAGCGCGCGGGAGCCGAGCCGCGGGCCCGCGCTGCACCAGGTGCGTAGCGAACGAGCTCACGAACGGCGAGGCGCTGTGCCTCGTGACCGGCGACATGTTCAGCGCGCGGGAGCCGAGCCGCGGGCCCGCGCTGCACCAGGTGCGTAGCGAACGAGCTCACGAACGGCGAGGCGCTGTGCCTCATGACCGGCGACATGTTCAGCGCGCGGGAGCCGAGCCGCGGGCCCGCGCTGCACCAGGTGCGTAGCGAACGAGCTCACGAACGGCGAGGCGCTGTGCCTCGTGACCGGCGACATGTTCAGCGCGCGGGAGCCGAGCCGCGGGCCCGCGCTGCACCAGGTGCGTAGCGAACGAGCTCACGAACGGCGAGGCGCTGTGCCTCGTGACCGGCGACATGTTCAGCGCGCGGGAGCCGAGCCGCGGGCCCGCGCTGCACCAGGTGCGTAGCGAACGAGCTCACGAACGGCGAGGCGCTGTGCCTCGTGACCGGCGACATGTTCAGCGCGCGGGAGCCGAGCCGCGGGCCCGCGCTGCACCAGGTGCGTAGCGAACGAGCTCACGAACGGCGAGGCGCTGTGCCTCGTGACCGGCGACATGTTCAGCGCGCGGGAGCCGAGCCGCGGGCCCGCGCTGCACCAGGTGCGTAGCGAACGAGCTCACGAACGGCGAGGCGCTGTGCCTCATGACCGGCGACATGTTCAGCGCGCGGGAGCCGAGCCGCGGGCCCGCGCTGCACCAGGTGCGTAGCGAACGAGCTCACGAACGGCGAGGCGCTGTGCCTCGTGACCGGCGACATGTTCAGCGCGCGGGAGCCGAGCCGCGGGCCCGCGCTGCACCAGGTGCGTAGCGAACGAGCTCACGAACGGCGAGGCGCTGTGCCTCGTGACCGGCGACATGTTCAGCGCGCGGGAGCCGAGCCGCGGGCCCGCGCTGCACCAGGTGCGTAGCGAACGAGCTCACGAACGGCGAGGCGCTGTGCCTCGTGACCGGCGACATGTTCAGCGCGCGGGAGCCGAGCCGCGGGCCCGCGCTGCACCAGGTGCGTAGCGAACGAGCTCACGAACGGCGAGGCGCTGTGCCTCGTGACCGGCGACATGTTCAGCGCGCGGGAGCCGAGCCGCGGGCCCGCGCTGCACCAGGTGCGTAGCGAACGAGCTCACGAACGGCGAGGCGCTGTGCCTCGTGACCGGCGACATGTTCAGCGCGCGGGAGCCGAGCCGCGGGCCCGCGCTGCACCAGGTGCGTAGCGAACGAGCTCACGAACGGCGAGGCGCTGTGCCTCATGACCGGCGACATGTTCAGCGCGCGGGAGCCGAGCCGCGGGCCCGCGCTGCACCAGGTGCGTAGCGAACGAGCTCACGAACGGCGAGGCGCTGTGCCTCGTGACCGGCGACATGTTCAGCGCGCGGGAGCCGAGCCGCGGGCCCGCGCTGCACCAGGTGCGTAGCGAACGAGCTCACGAACGGCGAGGCGCTGTGCCTCGTGACCGGCGACATGTTCAGCGCGCGGGAGCCGAGCCGCGGGCCCGCGCTGCACCAGGTGCGTAGCGAACGAGCTCACGAACGGCGAGGCGCTGTGCCTCGTGACCGGCGACATGTTCAGCGCGCGGGAGCCGAGCCGCGGGCCCGCGCTGCACCAGGTGCGTAGCGAACGAGCTCACGAACGGCGAGGCGCTGTGCCTCATGACCGGCGACATGTTCAGCGCGCGGGAGCCGAGCCGCGGGCCCGCGCTGCACCAGGTGCGTAGCGAACGAGCTCACGAACGGCGAGGCGCTGTGCCTCATGACCGGCGACATGTTCAGCGCGCGGGAGCCGAGCCGCGGGCCCGCGCTGCACCAGGTGCGTAGCGAACGAGCTCACGAACGGCGAGGCGCTGTGCCTCGTGACCGGCGACATGTTCAGCGCGCGGGAGCCGAGCCGCGGGCCCGCGCTGCACCAGGTGCGTAGCGAACGAGCTCACGAACGGCGAGGCGCTGTGCCTCGTGACCGGCGACATGTTCAGCGCGCGGGAGCCGAGCCGCGGGCCCGCGCTGCACCAGGTGCGTAGCGAACGAGCTCACGAACGGCGAGGCGCTGTGCCTCGTGACCGGCGACATGTTCAGCGCGCGGGAGCCGAGCCGCGGGCCCGCGCTGCACCAGGTGCGTAGCGAACGAGCTCACGAACGGCGAGGCGCTGTGCCTCGTGACCGGCGACATGTTCAGCGCGCGGGAGCCGAGCCGCGGGCCCGCGCTGCACCAGGTGCGTAGCGAACGAGCTCACGAACGGCGAGGCGCTGTGCCTCGTGACCGGCGACATGTTCAGCGCGCGGGAGCCGAGCCGCGGGCCCGCGCTGCACCAGGTGCGTAGCGAACGAGCTCACGAACGGCGAGGCGCTGTGCCTCGTGACCGGCGACATGTTCAGCGCGCGGGAGCCGAGCCGCGGGCCCGCGCTGCACCAGGTGCGTAGCGAACGAGCTCACGAACGGCGAGGCGCTGTGCCTCGTGACCGGCGACATGTTCAGCGCGCGGGAGCCGAGCCGCGGGCCCGCGCTGCACCAGGTGCGTAGCGAACGAGCTCACGAACGGCGAGGCGCTGTGCCTCATGACCGGCGACATGTTCAGCGCGCGGGAGCCGAGCCGCGGGCCCGCGCTGCACCAGGTGCGTAGCGAACGAGCTCACGAACGGCGAGGCGCTGTGCCTCGTGACCGGCGACATGTTCAGCGCGCGGGAGCCGAGCCGCGGGCCCGCGCTGCACCAGGTGCGTAGCGAACGAGCTCACGAACGGCGAGGCGCTGTGCCTCGTGACCGGCGACATGTTCAGCGCGCGGGAGCCGAGCCGCGGGCCCGCGCTGCACCAGGTGCGTAGCGAACGAGCTCACGAACGGCGAGGCGCTGTGCCTCATGACCGGCGACATGTTCAGCGCGCGGGAGCCGAGCCGCGGGCCCGCGCTGCACCAGGTGCGTAGCGAACGAGCTCACGAACGGCGAGGCGCTGTGCCTCGTGACCGGCGACATGTTCAGCGCGCGGGAGCCGAGCCGCGGGCCCGCGCTGCACCAGGTGCGTAGCGAACGAGCTCACGAACGGCGAGGCGCTGTGCCTCGTGACCGGCGACATGTTCAGCGCGCGGGAGCCGAGCCGCGGGCCCGCGCTGCACCAGGTGCGTAGCGAACGAGCTCACGAACGGCGAGGCGCTGTGCCTCGTGACCGGCGACATGTTCAGCGCGCGGGAGCCGAGCCGCGGGCCCGCGCTGCACCAGGTGCGTAGCGAACGAGCTCACGAACGGCGAGGCGCTGTGCCTCGTGACCGGCGACATGTTCAGCGCGCGGGAGCCGAGCCGCGGGCCCGCGCTGCACCAGGTGCGTAGCGAACGAGCTCACGAACGGCGAGGCGCTGTGCCTCGTGACCGGCGACATGTTCAGCGCGCGGGAGCCGAGCCGCGGGCCCGCGCTGCACCAGGTGCGTAGCGAACGAGCTCACGAACGGCGAGGCGCTGTGCCTCATGACCGGCGACATGTTCAGCGCGCGGGAGCCGAGCCGCGGGCCCGCGCTGCACCAGGTGCGTAGCGAACGAGCTCACGAACGGCAAGGCGCTGTACCTCGTGACATCCGTTTGACAAACGGTTACGATGACGATTTCCTTACACAATCAGGGCGCAGGCTTTGTGTAGGTAGTTAGCTGGCGATTACAGGACGCGAGGAACCTGCGATCGGTGCAGTGTAGATCCAGTCGGTTGTTGCTTGTTACTTGTTGACGACGGTGAATGTC
Organism: Erebia ligea; assembly: GCA_917051295.2. Lineage (NCBI taxonomy): Eukaryota > Metazoa > Arthropoda > Insecta > Lepidoptera > Nymphalidae > Erebia > Erebia ligea. The sequence goes on along the minus strand of OU785228.1, from coordinate 45,002 downwards.
GAAGCGACTTTTTTTAAACCTATCATTTAACGAACTGATACCCACGCGACATAAGGTAGCCGTAGCGTACCCGCAGACCGTAGCTGTTAGACGTTATATCGTAAATACTAATAACTTATACAAATATATTCGGTCTTTATATTGTATTTATGTACCTACTACATATATTTAAGTAATGTGTAAATGTAAAATAAAGAGCTTAATTGACTTACTTACTTATTGTGATTTGTGTTGTTCCAGGACTTCAGGCGGCGGCTGGCGAAAGCGCTCGCGCTGCAGGAACTGCTCGAGAGGCTCGCGGCGAACTGAGCGCCCGGAGCCGAGCCTGAGTTGATTGTTTAGTTTGTGATGTAGTTTAGTGTAACGCGGTACATATCACCATCTTACACTTATCTGTCAGTACACGGACGTGTGACGTGTCGCAGCGATCACTGTCGCGAGTGCTCACAAACGTAAAGTTCGCTCTGTCCGTCACATTCGGGTGCGATCCAGGTATACTGAGGTACCTGACTCCTGAGGTATCCGTACACTCCGTCAAACTTATCTGACCCGAGGTCAGCGTCGATAGTATTCATTAAAATTAAAATAAAAACAAAAACTAAACAGGCATTAAAATTAATTCCAATTTCGCCCACCGGGTCAGGTAAGTTTGTCGGGCTGTAGGCTGTAACCACACGACTGTAACTGCCGCGCGGCAACGACCTTGATCTATATTTTAAACGCTCAGTAAATATTTGACAAAGAACTTTATTATCTTCCTCGGCACTTTTCTTCAAAATGTTCCTAGACCTGTTATATCTGTCTTATAACGGCTCTCACTAAAGTTATTGATGGCCAGAGTCAGACCAACGGTGATGACATTTGGCATCAAACGTGCATCAAAGTTCACGACCGTTGCTTAATGGCGGCGTGGCTACATTCGCGTGTTTCCTCGTTCCTCGAGTTGAACCTCACACTATTGTTAATCGAATCCTATGGATGATCCTTTGGATGATCATCCTCCGAGCGGGGTTGTGCTCGGGGACCACTGGTGATGGTCCGACCATTGATCTCTGGAAGCCGTATATTATGTAGCGTAATTCAGTGAAAACTTCGTAAGTAATCGGGAATCGGGATTCAGGCTCTTCGTGCTCTTCGTGCGCTACTAGCAGCGCCACCTGTCGGCTTGTGTGCGCACTGCGAAGACCGCCACCTGTCGGCTTGTGTGCGCACTGCGAAGACCGCCACACTCGTATTCTTTGAGCGTTGATTATAAAGTAATGCTCAAGGCTCGTGTTACTGTAATTACTTAATTATTATGAAAAGTTTGTATATATTTGTATTTGGTAGCGAATAGAACATTATTATTAATTATTGTTAAGTAACTATCACTTAATGGTTCCTATTCGATTCCATTGCTATAAAACATTGAATTTGTCCACAGATAATACATAATATTAATTATTAGGATATTCTACGAGAACCCAAGACCTTATATCATTTGTTATGATATAGTAAAACCCGAAGATATTGTATTCAGTTTTGAATTATTATGAACTTCTCATGAATAAAATCTTATCTAAATGTTGTATTTGGTGCAAGCGAGTAACACAAACTTGTAACTTCACACCTTCTAAACAATAAATAAAGAAGTCTTAAAAATGCTAAGTAGATATTATGTTGTAAAATGAAATTAATTTGTATTAGTAGATAATATTTTCTAGTCAGGTCAGGGTGTAAATACATACATTATTTTATTTTAAAAATATGTGTTTTATTTGACAACCAATGAGTTCATTTGTTTGACAATAATAGAATACAAAGACGTGCCGCCAAGCGATTTAGCGTTCCGGTACGATGCCGTGTACAAACCACAGGTACAAACCGAATAGGGGTATTGGTTTCGTATAACTGCCATGCCCCTAACAGGTTAGCCCGCTACCATCTTACACTGCATCATCACTTACCATCAGGTGAGATCGTAGTCAAGGGCTAACTTGTAGTGGATAAAAAAACAGTAACTGTGTTCGTAATAAAAGTGTATATACTCGTACATATAAAGCTTTTTGTAAAGCTCGCGCTTGACGACGACCATGCTTGTGAAAAGCAAAAATGTGGTGTACCGTGTACGGTGTAGTGTCCAACATGGACCCTTTCCTCTATTAATAACCTTCTCAAAGGGTGGTTCAAAGAATAGATCAAATTGATTTATTGATGAAGAATTGATTATACCTAATTAGACACGATTCTCAGGCGTCAGAAAAATCTCTTCAAAGCTTGTCTTTTTTACATAAATCTCCGCAGGAAACATAATATAAAAAACCGGCCAAGTGCGAGTCGGACTCGCGCACCGAGGGTTCCGTAGAAACCTGTAGTAAGTTTTAAATTATTAAAAAAACTACTTACCTACTAGATCTCGTTCAAACCAATTTTCGGTGGAAGTTTGCATGGTAATGTACATCATATTTTTTTTTTTAGTTTTATCATTCTCTTATTTTAGAAATTAACGGGGGGGAGACGACTTCACACATTTTACCACTTTGGAAGTGTCTCGCGCAAACCTCTATCATTTTTGAAGACCTATCCATAGATACCCCACACGTATGGGTTTGATGAAAAAAAAAATTTTGAGTTTCATTTCTAAGTATGGGGAACCCCCAAAATTTATTGTTTTTTTTCTATTTTTGTGTGAAAATCTTAATGCGGTTCACAGAATACATCTACTTTCCAAGATTCAACAGTATAGTTCTTATAGTTTCAGAAAAAAGTGGCTGTGACATACGGATGGACAGACAGACATGACGAATCCCTAAGGGTTCCTTTTTTGCCATTTGGCTACTGAGCCCTAAAAATGCCGCATTTTGGTCACATTCGTAGATAGCTATCTCTTTTACTCCCGTAACCCAACCCCCGACTGTCGGAAAACTAAAGTCTCTGAGTAATGATTTTTTAAATTTTTTATTTTAAGATTAGGGTAAAAATTTACAAATACAGTCAACTACAAATCAAAGGCTACGCCAGCCCCCCTAGCATGGGCCAAGACAATTTTCTCCCCGAAGAAAGGATACAATTTTTATTCCTAAATAAATAAATTAAAAACGCTAAATAATGGTGGATAAATAGTCCCCCGAATCTCCGTGAAATGTCAAACGGGGATAAAGTTCTCCTCTGCCCTGTTGCCGTGCTCTGAGAAGTGGATAAGTTAATTTTATCTCTTGTCAGTGGATAAAATCGGGGGATAAATTTATTATCTCCGGCCCATGCTAGCCCTGCAGCAGCAGGGCTAGCATGGGCCGGAGATAAAAAATTTATCCCCCGATTTTATCCACTGAGAAGAGATAAAATTAACTTATCCACTTCTCAGAGCACAGCAACAGGGGAGAGGAGAAGTTTATCCCCGTTTGACATTTCACGGGGACTCGGGGGACTATTTATCCACCGTTATTTAGCGTTTTTATTTATTTATTTAGGAATTAAATTTTTATCCTTTCCTCGGGGAGAAAATTGTCTCGGCCCATGCTAGGGGGGCTGAGTGGAAAAGCTTTCTTGCCTTGTATAATATTGATAGGAGAATTAGCTCCACTTCATGTAGGCAGTGGCGCCACCGGACGAACGTGTATAAAGTGCGCTCGCTCTAATATCGCGTAGTCATTCTTTTGTCGCCTTTTGAGGTGTAAACATCGTTATTGTGTCAGTTGAGATAGTCTCAATGAGTCATACTTGTGTTTCCTTGTTCAAATATTAAATTATTTGATGTTTAGATTAAAGTGTTCCATTTTAGTTATTTTATGTCTGATATGTTGAAATTCTTAGAATACATTCTGGTTTGTTATTTGCTTTTACTTTTTATTTTACTCCACTTCTGGTCCCTAAAAATATGACCTACAGCCTTCTAACCTACTTAATTTGTTTTAATACTAAGGTTAGTTGTCAAAAATGGGTAAAAAGTGCGTGAAACGGATCGCGGTTGACAGCCATTTATAAAGTTAGTGAAATGTTTGCATTTCGTTTTACGTAATTTTTAGTGAATTTTATTTTTATCGTAATTAAATCAAAACGCATTTCCGACATCTAAAATTAGTCTAACAGGTTAAAACTTATCCCCGTCGGCCCCTAAATTGAAAACGTATTGAAAATCAGGTACCCGATATCTATAGCCAACCCCTTGTTTTTATCTAAAGCAATGCCTATACCTGGTCTATCTCAGCCCAAAAAAAAGAGACAGGCGAAAAAGCAAAAAATCTAAATTTTGGCTTTTTTTTCAAGTTTATTTCGACTGTTTTGGCATGGTATTTTTTTTCAATATTTAGAAAATGGGGATTGCATTAGAATCCAACCGCAGGAATTAAGATTGGTAGGGGGTAGGGGGTGGGAGAGGGGGTGGGGGAGGGGGTGGGGGAGGTGGTGGGGGAGGGGGTGGGGGAGGGGGGGTAGTACCTTGTTATATCAGTCGCCTCTGCGGGCGCCTCTTAACTTTTTCTTATGAATTTTTAAAAATCTCATTTTGAGGTTATGTTTTCATACATTTACATAGAACCTAAGTGCCCGGCTGCAAATCTAATCTTTTTATTACAAATATTTTTTTTCAATATTAACCCCATTAGTTCCCCGCCATCCTGCCTCGTGGTCCCTCTCGTTCGTCCAACAAAAACGCAACGTGTCCGCCGATAAATAGACTTTTTCCTGTGATGTATTAAAGTCCCACAAGTGCATTCGAACAATTAATTGACCGAGCGAAGCGAAGGTCTCTGAGTCTACTTGAGTGAATTGGCACTTGTCCGTCCGTCCGTCCGTCTGTCAGAGCCTTATAACTTCTGAATTACTGAACGTAATTTCAGATTTAAATATAATTTATGTAAACCGATGGCCTCCAGCCGAATATAATATATTAACGACTATTATATAACTATTACGATATATAGTATCAAATAAATATTATATGTAAATGCGAAAGTTGGGATGGATGTATGGATGTATGGATGTTTGTTATTCAATCACGCTCCAACGGCTGAACGGATCTGGATGAAATCTGGCACAGAGATAGATTATAGTCTGGAATAGCCCATTGGCTACTTTTTATCCCGGAAAATTAAAGAGTTCCCGCGGGAACCGAAAACCTCATTCCACGCGGACGACGACGTCGCGGGCATCAGCTATTTATCTTCAAAATGATATACCGCAACCCTATGTAACGCTATAAAAATATTTTACTTCGCATTCGCTTCTATGAGAGCCCCCCTGAATTAAAGATTTTTATAACTTTTTAAGCCATATTCTGCTGGAGGCCATCGGTGTACCTACATATTATATTTGAATTTGAAGTAATTACGTTCAGTATAATTCGGAAGTTATAAGGCTCTGACAGACGGACTGACGGACGGACGGACGGACGGACGGACGGACGGACGGACAAGTGCAAATTCACTCAAGTAGACTCAGAGACCTTTACGCTTACTCCCAGTTTTAACATTGCAGATACGATTGAGTGACGTGAGCGTTCGATCGCATTTGCGTCAAACTAAAATGAACCTTAATCGCATTGATTTAGAGCCACAAATTCAGTGCAACCGATTTAAATTTCGAAACGTACCGTTTGGAGCGCTCACTGTGAATGCATACACGAAACTGAGCTCTAAATCAATGTCATTATGGTTCATTTTAGTTTGACGCAAATGCGATCGAACGCTCACGTCACTCAATCGTATCTGCAATGTTAAAACTGGGAGTAAGCGTACTTCGCTTCGCTCGGTCAAATGAATAAACTTATGAGTAGAAATATTTGTATCAGATTTGCTCGTGATATTATTACTTACGTTGCAAGCGACCTGCGTAGGTTCAGGGCTGTGGTTCAGGGGGCCTCGACAAAGTGACATTCTATTAGCGATGACGTTACTAGAAAAGTCCAAAAATGTATGGGAACATAATATTAAGTACCTAGTCCCGGAACACGTCACACTCACAACACGATAGCGAGCGCACAAACACGGTTGGGCGCGAAAATGATCCGATTAAAAACTCGCTTGATGCATGATGCATACCTACTATTTAGGGTGTCCTTGTCAGTGACTTATATATTGTATAGTATACATATAAGTCAATGGTCCTTGTACCAGTAGTATGAAAGAGTTGGCAATTTTATTTTTAATTTTGTTGACTAAAAGATTACGTACAATACTACTTACGTACAATTTATTCGAATGATCCTCAATGTGCCACGTCCCTATGGTCTTTTTGAATGTAGTATTGTCACATATATTATAACATCACATGATACTCCATCCATACTAATATTATAAATGCGAAAGTGTGTCTGTCTGTCTGTCTGTCTGCTACGCTTTCACAGCCCAACCGTTCAACCGATTTTGATGAAATTTGGTACTGGGATAGGTTGTATCCCGGGGAAGGACATAGGCTACTTTTTATCCCGGAAAATCAAGAAGTTCCCGCGGGAATCAAAAAACTTAATCCACGCGAGGTATCATCTAGTCACTAGTGGTTCTATAAATTGTTATAACAAACAAAAATAATAAAAATTATATATATAAGCGCACGCGAGTCGCTTCGATCTCCGTAGCGTCGTCGCGCAATATGACTGAGTACATTTTAAAAGATTGTGTGGCATAAGTACATATTTTGTTCAGATGTATCTAGATGTGTAAAATGTGAATTGAAACAAAGCAAAGAATAAAATTGAAATAATATCAAATCTGCCTGGATGAAGAGTTCGTTAGCCGATCTGGGTGTGGATTATGATGATGTTGATGTGTTGGGGTTCTTCTAGACCCGGGTCGACTAAAGTTATTACTTAATGAGTCTGTTGTCTGTCAAGTGATTCACAGTTGTTTGGAGCGGGTGAGACTTGTGCCTTAGTACCCGATAGACAATTGGACCTGCATAAATGACTTCTCATTATGCGGAGAGACTGAAGGAAGAGAGAGATATCAAATCGGTGATGGTACTCACACCGGGGTAGCATCGTTATGGTGCTATGTGCTGGCTAATGCATGTTAAGGTAGCCGAGGTGTTGAAGAGATAGTCATTTTACAGGTGTGATTAATTCTTGATTTTTAGTGTGGCCTTACTATGGCGAAGACGAATAGCTAGTGGCATGTTATATCATGGTGAATGCTTACCTGCACCTGCACCTGCACCTGCACCTGCACCTGCACCTGCACCAAGATAAAATAAAGATTCTTGATTGAAGACTGAATTATGAACATATGGAACAAGTCGGGGTCGCATCTTGCTGTCATGTAAGCAAATAAGTAAACTGTAAAACTGTAAAAGGAACTATGTGGTAATTTTGGTAAATTCCAATTTAATTGTAATGGATGAGGACTCTTTAGTCAAAAATGATAAGTTGCAAAAACAAAAGGAATGTCCATTGTTGCAAAAGGAAAGTTATCATATTGTTTGCTGGCGTCTTTCTTCGCTTCGCTGCGTGACGTCACGACACGGAGGGGCTATAGACGTTTATTTAAAACAAAGTAGCTCCCTGGTTGATCCTGCCAGTAGTTATATGCTTGTCTTATAGATTAAGCCATGCATGTCTCAGTGCAAGCCGTATTAAGGCGACACCGCGAATGACTCAATATATCAGTTTTGGTTCCTTAGATCTAACTCAGTTACTTGGATAACTGTGGCAATTCTAGAGCTAATACATGCAATCAGAACTCTGACCAGTGATGGGACGAGGGCTTTTATTAAATAAAAACCAATCGACGGAGGGCCTCGCGTCCAAAGTCGTTACTTTTGATGAATCTGGATAACTTTTGCCGATCGCATGGTCCAGTACCGGCGACGCATCGTTCAAATATGCCTTATCAACTTTCGATGGTAGTTTCTGCGACTACCATGACTGTCACGGGTAACGGGTGTAACGTATCCGTTTTGTTTATCACAAATTCGTAAATTTTATACAACTAGCGCCATCTATTGACACTAGTTGTGACACTGGTTGTCACTTTGACAAGAAACCAATTCTGTGGTCTTAGGAGCAGAAATTGTGTTGTCGTATCATATAACATTCATTTAAATAAATTAATTTGGTTCGTTATTTGTTGTAGGAAAATAACAGAAATAAAGATAGCATTCTTTTGGCTTTTGTTTAAATATTATCGAACGATCCAAAGACAATTAGGGATCTATGGTTGGAAATGGAAGTGATTGAATGACAGATGCATTTGTGGTTTATGATAGCAAAATTGGTGACGCAGAATTTTAGTGTGGTGAAATGTGATATTGTGGAAAATAAAGGCCAAATTGCTATCGCAGGGAAATGCGTTTCATTCAATGCAGTTTCCGATGCGTGCGCTTTAAAACCGTCTGTATGATGCGTGAACCCCTTTTCCTACTCTGAAGTGCTCCGAGAGAGATTTGCAGCCGGTGACTGCGGCCGAGAATATGGAGGAAGATAAAATGGCTTCCCAGTTCGATATACATAAATCCTAATTGTTCTGCTGGCTGGAAATGGTATGTAAAAACACATCGTTGACTAGGTTAACCGGAGGTCAGAGCAGGTCTAAATAGGTCGTTCATTTGTTGCAGATCAATATGTAAATGCAACAACACATGTGGTTGGGAGAGGAGTTCCTTTCCAGTATTTTGGGTAAATATTTATAAAATAAAGCGTGCTTAGGGATTCCAAAGTCATTTAGCTCAGTGGTTTATTCCTAATTTGTGTTTTTCTCCTTGTCTTTCAGAAGGACACGGGAAAAATAATAAATCAGCGTAAAGTAAATCATTGCTGCTATGGTTAAGCATGGAGGATTAGGTTTACCCCTAGCTGCTAAATTATTCATAGCATTTTATGCTCTTTGTGATTTTTTTTTATTTATAAAAAAAATTAACAAACAATCTGACCGTGGGTTCATGGCCGGTGAGATCTCCATGTAAATAGATACTCACTAGTCGTGCCATCTCGTCGTAGACTAAATTCGGAAGAACCAGGACTGAGGATGGCGTGGTGACGACAGCGGCGGCACCGCTTCCCCTTCAGGTCGTACTTTATATAAATATAGCATGAACTAGTATCGTTCAATAAATCATTTAAATGGCAAATTGATGGTTAGCGCAAGTTTTCATTTGTGTTCCTGAATGTGGTTTTGTATGGTGCGTGAGAAGGGGTGAATTCAGCCCGAGACAGAGACACGCTGCTGGTGCTAGCCGGACAAGCCCACATTCAGGCGCTAAAGGTACAGGATGAATAAATTGTTACATACCTAAGTAAATATACCTAACTATAAGAATTTGTGTTATAATCTTAGGTTAAATAGGATAGACTCTTACTTTTCATATACTTTTTGCTATTCTTTATTAAATAGAATAATTAACTTTCAGAGTCGACCTTTATTTACCACCCACTGGAATCCCCTCTGACCCATTGACCAACAACAGTCTGCTAACGCCTCCTCTACTTCACGCACCCCAGTGCTGGAGTGTCTGCGAGGGCCTGACACCTTCGCAGGTATATCCACACAGGACCTACTAGTAGAGAGGGGGTGTTACACGGGGAATCAGGGTTCGATTCCGGAGAGGGAGCCTGAGAAACGGCTACCACAAGCGAGGAAGGCAGCAGGCGCGCAAACTACCCACTCCCGGCACGGGGAGGTAGTGACGAAAAATAACAATACGGGACTCTTACGAGTTACGAGGCCCACTAATCGGAATGAGTACACTGTTTAAATATTTTAACGAGGAATAAATGGATGGCAAGCAGCACATTACTAAGATTATTGCGACTAAAAAGCTCGTAGTTGCATTTGTGCGCCGCGCTGTTGGTGGGTTTTGCAGTAAACAAAGAATTCCTAGTAAGCGCGAGTCATAAGCTCGCGTTGTGCCCTTTGTACACACCGCCCGTCGCTACTACCGATTGAATGATTTAGTGAGGTCTTAGAACCGACACGCGGGGGTTTACGGCCGTCGACTTCATTACAGTGTTATTAATTATGGATCAAGGACATAAATAAAAACAGTAGATGAATTTTATTATTTATTTACGATTTTTGAACACTAAACATTGTTTTAATGTGGTCACTTATCGCCTGATTGTAAATGAGTTTTCCTCCAAAACTGCCAAATTGAAAAACCTGATTAGATCAAAAGTATAAAATGGAAAAATTAGGCATGCAACAAAACATAAACTAAGTGTAAAACTCGAATAATTAATGAGATATCATTGACCAATATAACGTGTAACTCAATGACTGCAAAATGTATTGAGAAAACGGCAAAGTTAAGTTTGTAAACGTGGCCACATAATACAACCGTTAGGTTAGGTAGTTAGGTTAGGTAGTTAGGTTAGGTAGTTAGGTTAGGTAGTTAGGTTAGGTAGTTAGGTTAGGTAGTTAGGTTAGGTAGTTAGGTTAGGTAGTTAGGTTAGGTAGTTAGGTTAGGTAGTTAGGTTAGGTAGTTAGGTTAGGTAGTTAGGTTAGGTAGTTAGGTTAGGTAGTTAGGTTAGGTAGTTAGGTTAGGTAGTTAGGTTAGGTTAGGTTAGGTAGTTAGGTTAGGTAGTTAGGTTAGGTAGTTAGGTTAGGTAGTTAGGTTAGGTAGTTAGGTTAGGTAGTTAGGTTAGGTAGTTAGGTTAGGTAGTTAGGTTAGGTAGTTAGGTTAGGTAGTTAGGTTAGGTAGTTAGGTTAGGTAGTTAGGTTAGGTAGTTAGGTTAGGTAGTTAGGTTAGGTAGTTAGGTTAGGTAGTTAGGTTAGGTAGTTAGGTTAGGTAGTTAGGTTAGGTAGTTAGGTTAGGTAGTTAGGTTAGGTAGTTAGGTTAGGTAGTTAGGTTAGGTAGTTAGGTTAGGTAGTTAGGTTAGGTAGTTAGGTTAGGTAGTTAGGTTAGGTAGTTAGGTTAGGTAGTTAGGTTAGGTAGTTAGGTTAGGTAGTTAGGTTAGGTAGTTAGGTTAGGTAGTTAGGTTAGGTAGTTAGGTTAGGTAGTTAGGTTAGGTAGTTAGGTTAGGTAGTTAGGTTAGGTAGTTAGGTTAGGTAGTTAGGTTAGGAGGTAGTTAGGTTAGGTAGTTAGGTTAGGTAGTTAGGTTAGGTAGTTAGGTTAGGTAGTTAGGTTAGGTAGTTAGGTTAGGTAGTTAGGTTAGGTAGTTAGGTTAGGTAGTTAGGTTAGGTAGTTAGGTTAGGTAGTTAGGTTAGGTAGTTAGGTTAGGTAGTTAGGTTAGGTAGTTAGGTTAGGTAGTTAGGTTAGGTAGTTAGGTTAGGTAGTTAGGTTAGGTAGTTAGGTTAGGTAGTTAGGTTAGGTAGTTAGGTTAGGTAGTTAGGTTAGGTAGTTAGGTTAGGTAGTTAGGTTAGGTAGTTAGGTTAGGTAGTTAGGTTAGTTTAGGTTAGGTAGGTTAGGTTAGGTAGTTAGGTTAGGTAGTTAGGTTAGGTAGTTAGGTTAGGTAGTTAGGTTAGGTAGTTAGGTTAGGTAGTTAGGTTAGGTAGTTAGGTTAGGTAGTTAGGTTAGGTAGTTAGGTTAGGTAGTTAGGTTAGGTAGTTAGGTTAGGTAGTTAGGTTAGGTAGTTAGGTTAGGTAGTTAGGTTAGGTAGTTAGGTTAGGTAGTTAGGTTAGGTAGTTAGGTTAGGTAGTTAGGTTAGGTAGTTAGGTTAGGTAGTTAGGTTAGGTAGTTAGGTTAGGTAGTTAGGTTAGGTAGTTAGGTTAGGTAGTTAGGTTAGGTAGTTAGGTTAGGTAGTTAGGTTAGGTAGTTAGGTTAGGTAGTTAGGTTAGGTAGTTAGGTTAGGTAGTTAGGTTAGGTAGTTAGGTTAGGTAGTTAGGTTAGGTAGTTAGGTTAGGTAGTTAGGTTAGGTAGTTAGGTAGTTAGGTTAGGTAGTTAGGTTAGGTAGTTAGGTTAGGTAGTTAGGTTAGGTAGTTAGGTTAGGTAGTTAGGTTAGGTAGTTAGGTTAGGTGTAGGTAGTTAGGTTAGGTAGTTAGGTTAGGTAGTTAGGTTAGGTAGTTAGGTTAGGTAGTTAGGTTAGGTAGTTAGGTTAGGTAGTTAGGTTAGGTAGTTAGGTTAGGTAGTTAGGTTAGGTAGTTAGGTTAGGTAGTTAGGTAGTTAGGTTAGGTAGTTAGGTTAGGTAGTTAGGTTAGGTTAGGTAGTTAGGTTAGGTAGTTAGGTTAGGTAGTTAGGTTAGGTAGTTAGGTTAGGTAGTTAGGTTAGGTAGTTAGGTTAGGTAGTTAGGTTAGGTAGTTAGGTTAGGTAGTTAGGTTAGGTAGTTAGGTTAGGTAGTTAGGTTAGGTAGTTAGGTTAGGTAGTTAGGTTAGGTAGTTAGGTTAGGTAGTTAGGTTAGGTAGTTAGGTTAGGTAGTTAGGTTAGGTAGTTAGGTTAGGTAGTTAGGTTAGGTAGTTTAGGTTAGGTAGTTAGGTTAGGTAGTTAGGTTAGGTAGTTAGGTTAGGTAGTTAGGTTAGGTAGTTAGGTTAGGTAGTTAGGTTAGGTTAGTTAGGTTAGGTTAGGTTAGGTAGTTAGGTTAGGTAGTTAGGTTAGGTAGTTAGGTTAGGTAGTTAGGTTAGGTAGTTAGGTTAGGTAGTTAGGTTAGGTAGTTAGGTTA
>OU785228.1:15000-30000 GCA_917051295.2 Erebia ligea | reverse complement strand
ATAAATTTTATTTATATTTTAATTTTGTCAATATTATAATAACATTATATATCACGTAATTTTTACCGATGTTGCTTTATATATTCTTATAATATATATACACATTAGATCTATATTACTGCTATATAATATTATCCTGACACTTATATCTATACCTTTTTATTTATCCTTATTTTTATTTATCGTTCGTCTTACTATTTTTTCACCAAATTTAATGAATTTATTCCTACTGTATTTATTGCATATTATTTTTGATAACGCTGACTTTTCTATTTCTATGTCTAAATATTGAGCTAAGTTAAACCTATCTTTACCAAATATCGGGCAGCTTACTATTAGGTGCTCCACCGACTCTTCTTCATGAGGGTCACATTCGCAAGCCGCGCTTTCTCTTAATTTGAATCGATGGAGGTACTGTTTGAATCCCCCATGTCCCGTAAATAGTTGTACTAAATTAGGCGTCAAATTGATTTTTCGCAGAGTGGCATTTGCCCCCTCCACGCTTGGGAAAAACAGCTTGGTGACGGCTGCCTTATCACTCCTTAAGTATCTTTCTTCCCAGATTTTTACAGTGTCACATCTTATATTCCGTTTAATATATGATAAAGGACACGCGTCGTAGTTGGGGGCCGTCTTTTTTGTTAAGGCTGCTTCCTTAGCCAATTGGTCTGCTCTTTCATTCCCCTCTACTCCGACGTGTGCCCTTATCCAAAATAATTTTGTTGTTTTTAGGTCCTTATTAAGTTTTATTAGGTTTTTTCTAATTTCAAAAGCCAATGGATGGTATGAGTTAATGTTTTTAATTGTTTCGAGGGAAGATCTCGAGTCACTATAAATGTCGATATGTTTCTCCTTGGATTTGATAGCAACATCGGTGGTTAGGTTAGGTTAGGTTAGGTTAGGTTAGGTTAGGTTAGGTTAGGTTAGGTTAGGTTAGGTTAGGTTAGGTTAGGTTAGGTTAGGTTAGGTTAGGTTAGGTTAGGTTAGGTTAGGTTAGGTTAGGTTAGGTTAGGTTAGGTTAGGTTAGGTTAGGTTAGGTTAGGTTAGGTTAGGTTAGGTTAGGTTAGGTTAGGTTAGGTTAGGTTAGGTTAGGTTAGGTTAGGTTAGGTTAGGTTAGGTTAGGTTAGGTTAGGTTAGGTTAGGTTAGGTTAGGTTAGGTTAGGTTAGGTTAGGTTAGGTTAGGTTAGGTTAGGTTAGGTTAGGTTAGGTTAGGTTAGGTTAGGTTAGGTTAGGTTAGGTTAGGTTAGGTTAGGTTAGGTTTTTTTTTTTTTTTTTTTTTTTTTTTTTTTTTTTTTCCTTGTACCTCCGACATAGTCGAAGCCTGTGCTAGCTATAATCCTTTCATACTAGTTCTCGCAATTATGCCTCTCGTACTTTCATTCTTCATACTATTCTTTCTATCATTCATCGTCTTTCGTATCTTTATGGGTGGGTTTCCCATCTAACTGTGCTCTACAGGGTACAGGGTTTCTTTATTTAATTAAAAGTTACACATTATTTATTTTACAGTTTGTTACAGTTATTAGCCTTAGGTCTATTTTCTTATATATGTTTATTTACTAATTACATTATTTGTATGACTACACTTATATACTTAATATATACTGCTATCATACATTTTCTTATGCTACCTTATTTCTATTATTTACAATTACATTTTCTTATGCTACCTTATTTCTATTATTTACAATTAGTACTATTTTTTTGCAAAATTTTAAGAATACTTCCCTATCTCTAGATTTGATTATCGTTGGTAAATTCTGTATTGTCAGGTCAATTTCTAGTGTTTGCTCCAAATTGAATCTGTGTCTCGCAAAGACGGGACACTCCAATATGAGGTGCTGGATTGTTTCTTCAGCCTCCGGGTCACAGAGGCAAGATGGGCTCTCCTTGCACCTGAAACGACTCAGGTACGCGGAGAACCCTCCATGCCCCGTGAGCACCTGCGTTATTTGTCCGTCCATTTTGATTTTCCTAACTGTAGAGTGCGCCGTCACCGCCTCGGGGAAAAACATTTTCGTCACGGAAGCCGTGTCCTCCGAACGATACCTTCTGTCCCATTCATCAATCGTACCCTTACGAATACTACGCTTGATGAATGAGACAGGGCACCGATCGTAGTCCGGCCTCTTTTTCGATTTCAGGGCCGCTTCCTTAGCGAGCTCGTCGGCTCTCTCATTCCCTTCCAGTCCTATATGAGCTTTTATCCAGAATAGTGAGATTGTCTTTTTCTGGAGATGGCAACATCTCAGGTTGTCTCTGGCTTTGACTGAAAGGGGATGAGAGGAACCGGAATTGGTCACTGTTTCAAGTGCTGCTCTGGAGTCACTGTAAATTCCAATCGTGTTTTCCTTGAGCGACAGCGCCAAATCCGTTGCCTTGCACAGGGCTAGTAGTTCAGCCTGGTAGACGGTGCAGTATGACGATAGAGCAAGTTTGAGGACCTTGGTCTCCGCAGTCCCCGTCCAGACGGACAGCGCCGCCCCGACCCTGCCCTCAATCTTGCTCCCGTCTGTAAATATGCGCACAGCGTAGTCACTGTGGCGAGAATATTGTTCCTCGTCCACCAGGTTTTTGAACTTTAGTCCCATTTGTTCCGTAGGATGTGGGGCTTGTATCTTCGGTGCCATCTTCTCAATCTCTCTATCGACTAGCTCACGTCTAGGTGCTTGGTTAGGTTAGGTTAGGTTAGGTTAGGTTAGGTTAGGTTAGGTTAGGTTAGGTTAGGTTAGGTTAGGTTAGGTTAGGTTAGGTTAGGTTAGGTTAGGTTAGGTTAGGTTAGGTTAGGTTAGGTTAGGTTAGGTTAGGTTAGGTTAGGTTAGGTTAGGTTAGGTTAGGTTAGGTTAGGTTAGGTTAGGTTAGGTTAGGTTAGGTTAGGTTAGGTTAGGTTAGGTTAGGTTAGGTTAGGTTAGGTTAGGTTAGGTTAGGTTAGGTTAGGTTAGGTTAGGTTAGGTTAGGTTAGGTTAGGTTAGGTTAGGTTAGGTTAGGTTAGGTTAGGTTAGGTTAGGTTAGGTTAGGTTAGGTTAGGTTAGGTTAGGTTAGGTTAGGTTAGGTTAGGTTAGGTTAGGTTAGGTTAGGTTAGGTTAGGTTAGGTTAGGTTAGGTTAGGTTAGGTTAGGTTAGGTTAGGTTAGGTTAGGTTAGGTTAGGTTAGGTTAGGTTAGGTTAGGTTAGGTTAGGTTAGGTTAGGTTAGGTTAGGTTAGGTTAGGTTAGGTTAGGTTAGGTTAGGTTAGGTTAGGTTAGGTTAGGTTAGGTTAGGTTAGGTTAGGTTAGGTTAGGTTAGGTTAGGTTAGGTTAGGTTAGGTTAGGTTAGGTTTTTTTTTTTTTTTTTTTTTTTTTTTTTTTTTTTTTTTTTTTTTTTTTAATCGGTATATTCCAAATGCCTCCGACTTGGTGGTCAGAGCCTTTGTTATTCAAATTGTTTTTTTTAGGGTTCTTTCTTTCTTTTCTTTACCTTTTTGTTTATTCTGTATAGTTTACTGTATTATCTTGCCAATATTTTACATTTTATATTTTATTTAATGTTCGCACATTCTTTTGTTGTAGTTATAATTTTCTTTTTGTTTATTTATTTATTTTTTTGAACTGTTGAGGCCCATTAATCATGGGCGCCAACATTCATACTATTTTTCGGCTCTTTGAATTCTGTGTTTTATAACACGGGATCAAAGAGCCATTGTTCTTCTAATTTTGAATTCCTTTTTTGTATTTATTTTGTATAATTTTATATGGCCACAATACCATTATTGCGGCTGTCTCATTTTAGATGTGTGTTTTACATTTTATCTTGTAAAATGTATATTCAAGATGAATATCCATTTTGCTTGTTCTTTTGTGTACTTATTTTTATTCATTTATTTTTTATTTACTGTTGTTGTTACTGTTATCTTTGTTTGTTAAACTATGTTTTTTCCTTAATTTAATAAACTATGTTTTATTTTCTTTAATTACTTGTTCAGCTGTGTTTGTACAGAACTTTAGGAAGTATTTTCTCTTTTCTTTGTTATCAATTAATTTACTTATTGTTTCGATATTTATAACTTCATCCAGAATCATTTCGGTCTCGAACCTTTTTCTGGCAAATCTTGGGCAATCCAGCAGTAAATGCAGGATATCTTCTGTCACTGCTGGATCGCATTGACACGAAGGGCTGGTTTTACACTTGTATTTATTAAGGTAGTGTCCGAACCCTCCGTGTCCCGTTAAAATTTGAGTAGTGACTGAGTTAATTTTGATTTCACGCATTATTTTATAAGCTTTTCTCACATCCGGCAGAAAAGCTTTAGTGGTATTTGCAGTTTCGCCCTCACTATATCTTCTCTGCCAGATGTCGAGAGTGGCTTGTCTAATGTGTCTCTTGACGAATGAAATTGGGCAGGCTTCATAATCGGGTCTAGTCTTTTTAGTAAGTGCCGCTTGTTTTGCCAATTCGTCGGCACGTTCGTTCCCTTCGATGCCGACATGAGCTTTTATCCAAAACAGTCTTATTTTCTTCCCTTCATAATGGAGCTTTGTGAGTTTATTCCTAATTTCGAATGCCAACGGGTGGGATGACCTGTGGCTTCTCAGCAAATCCAGGGATGATCTGGAGTCGCTGAGGATACACACGTCCTCCTCTCTGCACTTGGATGCTTCATCTATAGCTTTCTTGAGCGCATACATCTCTGCCTGAAAAACGGTGCAGAAAGGCTCCAGTCTTAGCTTCCTGGACGCCGTCTCCACACCATTCTTCCATACAGTGATTGCTGCTCCAACCCTTCCTTCAATCTTACTCCCATCGGTAAAAATGAGGGTGCCATGTAAGTTATGTTCCTCGATGGTTTCGGATTGAAGATCTTGTAGGTTGGAGTAGTCTATGGTTATAGATTTTGCTGGATGTTCGACCTCCAGAAAGCTAATCCTATCTTCTAATTTTCTGTCTTCAGGTAGGCATCGAAGGGGGCGACCCCGTTTGGCTTCATAGAGTTGGGCATGCTCAGAGATCCGCAAGTCCAGAGGAATCAGGCCGGCAAGAACTAACGCGGCGTGTAGGGATACTGTCCTGTAGGACTTGCTGATCTTCTGAGCAAAACCTCGCTGTATGGTATTGAGCTGCTTCTGGATAGTGATCTTATGGGCGGCCTCTGCCCAGACACTCGCTGCATACATTACAATTGGCTCGATTACTGCCACGTACATGGTTCTAATTATTTCCGGGTTTAACCCCCATGTCGTTTTAGCTGTTCTGGCCAATTGTTTGTAAGGTTAGGTTAGGTTAGGTTAGGTTAGGTTAGGTTAGGTTAGGTTAGGTTAGGTTAGGTTAGGTTAGGTTAGGTTAGGTTAGGTTAGGTTAGGTTAGGTTAGGTTAGGTTAGGTTAGGTTAGGTTAGGTTAGGTTAGGTTAGGTTAGGTTAGGTTAGGTTAGGTTAGGTTAGGTTAGGTTAGGTTAGGTTAGGTTAGGTTAGGTTAGGTTAGGTTAGGTTAGGTTAGGTTAGGTTAGGTTAGGTTAGGTTAGGTTAGGTTAGGTTAGGTTAGGTTAGGTTAGGTTAGGTTAGGTTAGGTTAGGTTAGGTTAGGTTAGGTTAGGTTAGGTTAGGTTAGGTTAGGTTAGGTTAGGTTAGGTTAGGTTAGGTTAGGTTAGGTTAGGTTAGGTTAGGTTAGGTTAGGTTAGGTTAGGTTAGGTTAGGTTAGGTTAGGTTAGGTTAGGTTAGGTTAGGTTAGGTTAGGTTAGGTTAGGTTAGGTTAGGTTAGGTTAGGTTAGGTTAGGTTAGGTTAGGTTAGGTTAGGTTAGGTTAGGTTAGGTTAGGTTAGGTTAGGTTAGGTTAGGTTAGGTTAGGTTAGGTTAGGTTAGGTTAGGTTAGGTTAGGTTAGGTTAGGTTAGGTTAGGTTAGGTTAGGTTAGGTTAGGTTAGGTTAGGTTAGGTTAGGTTAGGTTAGGTTAGGTTAGGTTAGGTTAGGTTAGGTTAGGTTAGGTTAGGTTAGGTTAGGTTAGGTTAGGTTAGGTTAGGTTAGGTTAGGTTAGGTTAGGTTAGGTTAGGTTAGGTTAGGTTAGGTTAGGTTAGGTTAGGTTAGGTTAGGTTAGGTTAGGTTAGGTTAGGTTAGGTTAGGTTAGGTTAGGTTAGGTTAGGTTAGGTTAGGTTAGGTTAGGTTAGGTTAGGTTAGGTTAGGTTAGGTTAGGTTAGGTTAGGTTAGGTTAGGTTAGGTTAGGTTAGGTTAGGTTAGGTTAGGTTAGGTTAGGTTAGGTTAGGTTAGGTTAGGTTAGGTTAGGTTAGGTTAGGTTAGGTTAGGTTAGGTTAGGTTAGGTTAGGTTAGGTTAGGTTAGGTTAGGTTAGGTTAGGTTAGGTTAGGTTAGGTTAGGTTAGGTTAGGTTAGGTTAGGTTAGGTTAGGTTAGGTTAGGTTAGGTTAGGTTAGGTTAGGTTAGGTTAGGTTAGGTTAGGTTAGGTTAGGTTAGGTTAGGTTAGGTTAGGTTAGGTTAGGTTAGGTTAGGTTAGGTTAGGTTAGGTTAGGTTTTTTTTTTTTTTTTTTTTTTTTTTTTTTATACTATCCCTCTAACATGGTTAGAGCCTTTGTGTGCTCTGCTAGTTTGTCTACTCTTTCATACCATTTCTCGCACGTATGCCTCTCGCACTTTCATTCCTCATACTAAATCTTTCTTTCATTCTTCCTCTTTCGTGCTATGGGTGGGTTCCCTTCCTATTTGCTAATCTATCTCTACAGGGTCTTTATTTCATAGTTTATTTACAGTTACATATTGCTTATGTCTAGTTACACTTTTTGTTTTATGGGGTTTTATTTAATGCTTTTATTTACAATTACACATTATACTTATATTTAGTTACAACAAGTATTAAAAACAATTTTTTGTATATACAGATTAATAACTTAACAATGGACTATTGCTAATTATTATCTATTTTACAATGTGCCTATCCTTATTACTTACTTATCTTATATACTGGTTACAAATATACAACTATATCTATCCAGCATATCTTATTTGCTATTTCTTTTATTGACTATTTTACATATGTATTTACAATATTCTAAGAATACGGCTCTACTTTTCTTACTGCTTATAATATCGGGTATATTATGTATCAATAGCTTAATCCCCATTTTGTGCTCCACTTTCATTCTGTCATATAGATGGACAGGACAGTCAAGTAGGATGTGAAAAACAGACTCAGACTCCCCAGGGTCGCAGACGCACGACGGACTCTCCTTGCACTTGAAACGATGCAAGTACTCGGAGAATCCGCCATGCCCCGTCAACACCTGGGTGACGAGTCTATCCACCTCCATTTTTCCGATGATCCCGTAGGCCGCCACCGCATCAGGAAAAAATTTCCTGGTGACGCTGGCCGTTTCACCGGCTCGGTATCGGTCGTTCCATTTTTCGAGTGATCGTGCTCGAATGCTCCGCTTAATATATGATAAGGGACAGCTGTCATAATCGAATTTGCGCTTCGACTTAAGCGCAGCCTCCTTGGCCAGATGGTCGGCACGCTCATTGCCCTCGAGTCCTGCGTGGGCTTTGATCCAGAACAAACTTACACGTTTGCCCTGGAGCAAAGCGTTTCGCAGGAACCCTCGCGCCTCTACGGCCAGGGGATGAAGGGCTTTGGGGTTTTGTAGAGCTTGCAGTGCCGACAATGAGTCAGAGTAAATACCGACAGTTCCGGCCAGGTTTTCTGCGGCCATCCGCGCCGCTCGGCATATCGCCAGGAGCTCCGCCTGGTAGACCGTGCAGTAGGACGGCAAAGCAAGCTTGAGGGTTTTGGTTTCGGAGGCGCCACTCCATATGGATAGCGCCGCTCCCACTTTGCCCTCAATCTTGCTGCCGTCCGTATAGATGTTAAAGTCATGGCTGTTGTTCGCTGTGAGTTGTTCCTGGTCCACCAGACACTTGAACTCCAGGTCGAGATGACCAGCGGGATGCGGAGACCGCAGAGCTGAGGACACCCGCTCCACTTCCCGATCCCCTATCTCTCGCTGGGGCACCCCCCTCCTCACCTCATATAGCGTCGCGGCTTCGCGGACACGGAGGTCGAGAGGGAGTATCCCAGCGAGCAACAGGGCCGAGTTCAAGGAAACGGTGCGGTATGCCCTACAAAGCTTCTGTGCGAAGCCTCGCTGGATCACGTTCAGCTGTTTCTGGATACCGAGCTTATCCACGGCGGGCGCCCATACGCTGGCGGCGTACAAGACCACCGGTTCAACCACCGCTGTATAAATAGAACGGATTACCTCTGGGTGGAGACCCCAACTGACCTTGGCCGCTCTTGCTAGTTGGTGGTAAAAGGCCACCGCGCGTCTGCAGACACTCGCTACGTGGGCGTTAAACGTGAGTTTTCGGTCTATGATGACCCCCAGCAGCTTGATCTCGTTCGACAGGACAATGTCGACCCCGCCCATGCGAAGTCGCGGGTCGTCATACTTCAATTTGCGCGTCATAACCATTGCATTGGTCTTATGAGGCGCAAATCGGAGCTTATTTGACTCTCCCCACGCTCTCACACGTTCGAGAGCGGCATTGGCCCGCCGTTCGATATCGAGTGCTGTCTCGCCCTCAAACACCAACACCACATCGTCAGCGAATGCCTGCACGTAATCGCCTCCGGTCTCCAAATCCCGAAGTAGTGGGTCTAAAAGTAGGTTCCACAGTATCGGTCCGCCGATGGACCCCTGCACGCACCCCTTCCCAGTACCTATTCCGTGCTCCTCCCCACAGTATCGAACCCTGACGCTCCTGTCGCTCAGGTAGCTACCCAAGAGCCGCCGGATGTTGATGGGGCACTTCTCCTCAGCCAGTCTGACTCTGATTTTGGGCCACCAGGCATTGTCGAAGGCGCCCTCTATATCCAGTGAAACTAAGACAACAATTTTCTTCCTCTCCAAATTGTGTCTGATGTGCTCCACTAGGGTGTAGAGGGCGTCTTCGGTGCTGCGTTGAGGCATAAAGCCGAACTGGCGAGTACTTATGTTGGGTGCAAGATGGAATTGCATCCTGGCGACAAGCATCTTTTCCAAGACCTTCCCGAGTACCGGAAGGAGGCCAATAGGGCGATACGACTTTGGTGCCGTATAGGTGGTCTTCCCTGGCTTACGAAGAAAGATCACCGTGGCCTCCTTCCAGGCCCCGGGAAAGTGGTGGATTGCTAGACACCGGTTGAAAAGGCACAAGAAGAGGTCCGGGTCCAGGTTTATCGCGTGCAGGCATATATCTGCGGTGAAACCATCCGCTCCTGGAGCCTTCTTCGGGTCGAAGGAGCGACTCGCCAACTTCAACTCCAATTGGGTGAAGGGGGGGTCCCACCGATCCGAAGAATTCTCGCTGTCAATGAGCTCGGCCAGGACCCTAACCCGTCGGTGCTCCTCGGAGTCATGCTCTTCGGAGTCCTCGGGGTAAAAGGTCTCGGCCATAAGTCGGGCCGAGCCCTTGGCATCTAGTTCCACGTCGTTCACCACCAGCGGTGGGTCCTCCTCACGTTTGACTGTCCTGCCCAACACCCTGTAAATTCCCCCCCATACAGACTCCCTATCTTGCTTCTCGCAAAATCCCTTCCAGGATCTGGTCTGTGCCTCCCTTTCCTCGGTCTCGTACCTGGTCTTTGCCTCTAGGTACTCCTTAACCACCTTTGGGCGTCGAATCGGTGCCGCACACCGAATCCTCCTCCTCCTGGTGGCCACCTCGCGCTTCAGCGCCGCCAACTCCTCGGACCACCACGGCACCGCGAGTGTGTCCTTGCTCCTAATTTTAGGAATTGCGTACTCGCTCGCTTCGGTCAGTGACTGTGTAAGTTCGTGTATAGTGTTATCTAATTGTGTAGCTGTAGTAGTGTTGTTAATGTTTGTGACTGTTATGTTTTTGGATTGCAAAATTTGACCCAGTTTCTCACGAAACCGGGTCCAATTGGCTTTCCTTGTGTTGTATGTACGTGTTGTGTGCTTAATGTAATTGTATCTGACCCGTGTTAAGTGTAATTTAAAGGAGATGCCGTTGTGGTCCGAGGAAGTTAGGTCTTCGCGCACGCGCCAGCCGTCCACCAGATCAAGGAGGTCGGGCGACGCAGTTGTGATATCGACGTAACTGGTATATCTTTGTCCGCCTCTTATTACGTCGAAGGTGGGAATTTCCCCTTTGTTAAGGATGACCAGACCGAGATCCTCCAGGCTTCCACGCAGTTCCTCGCCGCGGCGATCTGTTACGGGACTGCCCCACCAAATATTCTTGGCGTTGCAGTCACCCGCGACTATCCATCTCTGCGCCCCCAGCTCGAGCCGAATCCTGCGCAGATGCGCCAGATGCAGGTCCATCGCCAGGTCGGGCTCGAAGTAGAACGACACCAGGGCAATCTCCCAGGCGCTGGTTCGGATCCCCACCACACTGATGTTATTCGTGGTGAGTTTTGGGTACTGTGTTACGTGAAGGTCCGCATCAAAAACTATTACTGCGGCCTTTACAGTACCCTCTCCGTTGTCAGCGCACTGGAAGACCCTGATCCCGCTCCGACCCGATACCCTGCCCTCCCTGCCGACATAGGGTTCCTGCACTAGCGCCACCTGGACTCCGCATTTCTCTGACTCGAGTAGGAGCTCAGTGAGTGCCAGTTTTTTGCGTTGTAGGTTTGCCTGGAGGAAATGGAGTGCCACTGTGTCCACCGGCGCAACCTTAGCAATAAGCTACGGTAGAGCGGGCGAGGTCATCCCACCTTTTCCTTACAGGGCAGTCTTCGCTGAAGACGTTGTGCTCAACATTACCGAGCTTCGCCTTGCAGCAGTTTCTGCAGGAGGGTGGGGACCCCGCCAGCCACTCCGCACACTTGGGCCTAAGGTGCGGTCCACCACAGTGGCTACACAGATCTACCGTATCCTTGCAAAATTTCCGCCCATGTCCATAGCCCAGGCATCTAGTGCACTGGACTAATGGTGATTGGTCCTCAGCTCTCACCCTCTGGAGATCGATATGCACCGATCCCAGACCGGTTATCCGGCTCCAGAGGGTGGGCGAGGTACCAAGAACCACGTGGGTCATGTGCGGATTTCTTGCCCTTTTACGGTATTTTACTTGGATCCGGTCATCCTCGCGGTCGAGGCCACCAAAGAGCTCCCGATTCTGGTTCCTCAGGGCCCTCACGATGTCGTCGTCGGTATTAACCGACAGAACGCCCCTCAGAACCACAAGCGGGTCCCTATTTTTGATGTCCTCGACCACGAGGCCTGTTCCTTCACCTACCAGTCTGTCTTTGGCCTTGGTTCGCTCCTCCGCAGTCTCGAAGCCCATGATTACCTTCCGGTCTTTCGCTTTCCGGACCCGTTCTACCTTAACCCATCCCTCTTTCGCATCCATGGTCTTGCGCACCCTTCCAAGGACGTCTTCCCCTGTCTCTTTGTCGTCCCTGGATGTAACGACCACCGAGTGGAGTGCCGCGGGCTTTGGTGGTTGTTGCCACCTTGAAGCGGTCACGTTGGCGTACGACCGCTGTTGGCTCGCCAGCTGCTCTTGGAGTTCCTTCAGCCTCTTCGTGTTTTCCGTTAGGAGCCGAGAATGCTCGTCGAGCTTATCGCTCAGACCGGAGTCCGGGGCCACCGTGAATGTAGAGTCTACGTCTTTAGTCGGCGGCTCCACATCCCCGGCGCCCCCGGTCCCCTTCCGAGCACTCCCGGCCCCCAACGCTGCCTCAGAGGCTGCCAGGAGCTCCCCGAGCCTATCCAGGACGCCCGAAATGGAGTCTTTATACTCCTTTTTCAGGTTCCTGGACAGGTCCAGCGAGATCCTTGCCTCGGCGATACACGCTTCGGCTTCCTCCAGCCTATTTTTATAGGTAGCCGTCGCTGGCGGGCGAACAGCAGTCATTACTACCTTTTTGGGGCTTTTTCCCCCCTTCTGTGCAGACTGCTTTTGGCCCGCAGATGCGGCCTGCGTCAGTTGAGCCTTAGATGTAGAAGGCCCAGACTGCTTTTGGGCTGCAGGTGCAGCCTGCGTCGATTGAGCCTTAGAGGTGGAAGGCAGCGACTGCTTTTGAACTGCAGGTGCGGCCTGCGTCGATTGAGCCTTTGAAGTAGAAGGCAGAGTCAGCTTCAGGGTTGTTGGTGCAACCTGCGTCTGTTGAGCCTTTGAAGTAGTTGGCTTCGCTGTTGCTGCCTCCCATCTCTCCAGGCTCTTTCGAACCGACTTATTATTATCTTCCATTTCTGGAGGTGTGAGGTCTATAAGGGGCGGTGGGCTAGATTCCTCTGTCAACTTTTTCGGGGTCCTAATCATGTTTTGGGGCGTCAAATGTGTAAAATAAATAATAATAATAAGATATTCTGCTCTACTTTGCTATAGTTAAAAAGAAATAAAATTTTGTATAATATAATATTTTGCTCTATGTAGAGTCAATAGTTAATTGTAGAGACAATAGTCAATAATAAATTACTGCAATAGCAGTTCGTAAAATGTAGATATATTAGCAGCAAAATAGAGCCGTACCGTCTAGATCCGTCAAGGACCTCAATCAAACCTAATATTACCTAATACTACTTAAAATTACTTAAAAACTACTTCCGCAGTCTGTTCGAGCTCAACTCTACAATGACTCTAGGTAGAGTCCCCCGTCCAATACTACTTGATGGCCCTCACAGAGGGCTAGTCAGCCAAGAAAATCGCAGCGCGCTACGACCAGCGGTTGCCGAGATATTCAATTTTTAAAATTTCAAAGATGGCGGTCTGAAATATTGACTAGATCTAGGCTGATCTTGCAAATCCAATATCTCAGGAACCACTGGGCGCAGAAATGCGTGCGACGGCTCTCCGTGCTTGTCTCTTCATAAGCTATATGCTCACCAATATGACTTCTGGATTTGGGTGTAGACTCTACCTAGAGTCCAGAACCGTCGCCGGTGTTAGAGCTCACCACGATATGGTCAACCTGAACCTAATAAAAAGCTATCTCCGCAATTTTGTAGAGCTCGGCTCTACATACACCCAAGGTAGAGTCGCCCGTCTGGTGTCAATTGATAGCCCTTGAAGAGGGCTAGTCAGCAGCGAAAACCGCTACGCGCTACGACCAATAGTTCCCGAGATATTCCAACTTGAGTTTTTTCAAGATGGCCGACCAAAATGTTGCCTGGGTCTAGACTGAACTTAATAAATTAATATCTCGGGAACTACCGGTCGCAGAGATGCGTGCGACGGCTCGCCGTGGTCGTCTTTTTGCAGGCTATATGTTAGCCGGACTAAAAATCCAGGTTTGGGGGTCGACTCTATCCAGGGTCCCAAGCCGGCACAAGTTATAGAGCTCGCTGTGATAGGGTGCCCAAAGAAAACCGCAACCCTTAGCGTCGTCTCAGACCGAAGTTAAGCCCTCTTGAAGTTTTTCAAGATGGCCGCCAATATGGCCGCCGATTTGGTCAGAAGGTCCAACTTCGGCGGTTTTCAACTTAAACTACCCGTGTTTGGGCTTGTTGGGTAGGTCTTATAATGAACTATTCAATTTTGATAAAAAGGCAATTCTGAAAACAACCCCCGAATTTTGGGGGTTGAAAAACCTCTAATTTTTCACTATATTTACAATTAAAAATACTTACGAAAAATATAAAAATTTGAAAAAATTTACAGGGCCTAACCTATCTAAGTACTATTTTTAGAGATATGTTGCAGGGTTGTTGCACCCTTATTTCGACAACCACGTGCCAACCCCTAAAATTCAAAAAATCGTATCTTAAAAACTACTAAGCAAAAAATTTTGAAATTTGGAATAAAAGTAAAGCTAATTGAGCTTTACAATTTAACTAAAAATAAAGAGGGGGGTGTCGATCTAGATTTTAATATAATTAATTTTGAAATTTAGCTAAAACTTTAAAATGCAACAACTCTGCAACCACTTAACTTTAACAAACGCCCGATGTGTCGTCGTGCAGCTCGCGTTGTGCTCCGTCGATAGAGGCCAGCAGCAGCGCCCTCTGACGTCGGGAAGTCCGAGCACGTGGCCACGTGGTTTTCAGTTTTTCTTCGATTTCTCCGCGCGCATGCGCGGAAAAAATCGAAACGAGGTGTCACCTTGTAGAGCTCGATGAGGCGCGTCGAATGACGTAATAAAAATGGTAGGTCGTCGATCTTATTACGGCAGCGTTCGTCGTCAAAGTTTGAAAATTTTCAAACTTTGCGGTTTTTCGGTCACTGCACATCCAATTTTGCACCAATTTTAAAACACTTTTCACCACTTTGTAGCGCTCACCGAGACGCAACTTTTGACGTATCGCACTTGTAAATCGGTTGCGAAAAACCCACTTTTCCGAATTTTTAAAACTTTAAAATGCGCGGAGCGGTCACAAAAACACTTGGTACGCGTGCGCTTTCGACTCCGGGCGACGGCGGAAGGGGTTAGGTTAGGTTAGGTTAGGTTAGGTTAGGTTAGGTTAGGTTAGGTTAGGTTAGGTTAGGTTAGGTTAGGTTAGGTTAGGTTAGGTTAGGTTAGGTTAGGTTAGGTTAGGTTAGGTTAGGTTAGGTTAGGTTAGGTTAGGTTAGGTTAGGTTAGGTTAGGTTAGGTTAGGTTAGGTTAGGTTAGGTTAGGTTAGGTTAGGTTAGGTTAGGTTAGGTTAGGTTAGGTTAGGTTAGGTTAGGTTAGGTTAGGTTAGGTTAGGTTAGGTTAGGTTAGGTTAGGTTAGGTTAGGTTAGGTTAGGTTAGGTTAGGTTAGGTTAGGTTAGGTTAGGTTAGGTTAGGTTAGGTTAGGTTAGGTTAGGTTAGGTTAGGTTAGGTTAGGTTAGGTTAGGTTAGGTTAGGTTAGGTTAGGTTAGGTTAGGTTAGGTTAGGTTAGGTTAGGTTAGGTTAGGTTAGGTTAGGTTAGGTTAGGTTAGGTTAGGTTAGGTTAGGTTAGGTTAGGTTAGGTTAGGTTAGGTTAGGTTAGGTTAGGTTAGGTTAGGTTAGGTTAGGTTAGGTTAGGTTAGGTTAGGTTAGGTTAGGTTAGGTTAGGTTAGGTTAGGTTAGGTTAGGTTAGGTTAGGTTAGGTTAGGTTAGGTTAGGTTAGGTTAGGTTAGGT
>OU785228.1:0-12500 GCA_917051295.2 Erebia ligea | reverse complement strand
GTTATTTAACTTAAATTAGATCAGGTATTTTTACTGTAATTACATTTAGTTATTTAACTTAAATTAGATTAGGTATTTTTACTGAAATTACAAACATGCCACTGATTTAACTGGTTTAACTGGTTTTAACGGTCTCCACGATTTTCTTCACCACCGCCTCGTCCCCGTTTCTGATGGCCATCTTCAGGTTATAGTCCCGAATTTGGCCGGGCTCAGCTCTCATTGCCCTGGAGATAAACGATGCGATCGCGTCTGTGTGATCGTCAGAATAATAAATGCAGCGATTAGTGTGCCGCGACACAGCCACGACCGCATGTGGGACTTCGCAGTGGATCCTCCTTTTGATTTGAGTTATGCGCACAATTAAAACCGTGTCGAACGTAGCTCCCTGTGCTTCGTGAATGGTGTTCACGCGCGATCCGTTACCCGAACCAAAGCCCTCGGCTATCAAGTGTGCCTTTTCGCTTTGGGTGTGGGTCAAGTACAAGGTGTTGTTAGTACTTTTCGGTATTTGCGCGCCGGTGAAATTCCTCTGCTCCAGGGATTTAATCCGACTATTGGACGTGTATATGCCCCCATACACTTCGCTGAGGGCATATGCCACGTCCATTGGGTTTCTATGTGTGCACAGTAACTCCTGGTGTATACCCGTGATCATGTCGGGACGGCGGTACAGGATGTTGAAGGCGTTTTTGCGGTCGATGTATGGCACCTGGTTGACGTCTCCGAACATGAGGGTTTCTCCTACGCCCGCAAGTTTTGTTACCATGACAATCGCTCCAAAATGGTTCATGAGGGCCTCATCGATGATCAGGCGGTTAAGCCCTTCTCGTGCTGGCCCCCCGAAACCATTCGCTAGAGCGGACGCCATGGTGCGGACTTTGGATCTTGTGTTCTCGACACCTTTTTGGTCGAGTTTTTCCCTCAGATCGCTAGCCGCTTCCTTGGTGCCTGTGATAACTACGTCACGGGTTTTGTCGAAGTTCCTGATTATCCAGGTTGTTTTACCACAACCAGGGACTCCGTTCACCCAGGTGAATTTGGGTGTTTCCCAGTGCTCCGTGAGGTCACAACCAGGGACTCCGTTCACCCAGGTGAATTTGGGTGTTTCCCAGTGCTCCGTGAGGTCGTTATCATCGATCGCAATCTCCTTTGCCCTTTCCATGATCAGGCATTCCAGCATAATTTTAGTACACTTCGCGACTATGACTATGGAGTCGGATGGTGGCGTTTTAAAACGTATTTTTTGGCATGTTGGGTCCTCCTTCTGTGCCTCCACGAAACCAGCAGTTGCGTTGTAGGCGGCCATGTACTCCCCGTCTACAACTCCGTGCAGTGTTTGGGAAGTTTCGTTGTCGTATATGGCCGCCTCGGCTTCCTCGAGTCTCACTTCTAGAAGGCCAATGTTGTTATGCCGGAAGGCCTGCATGATGGCCTCGCAAGTCCTCCGGTTGACCTCGAGGGAGGCTTTGGTAAGCGCTAGGAACTCGAGGAAGGCGTTGGCTATGTGGTCCGCTGGTGTTGCCGCGTTTTTGAGCTGTGGCGGCTCGACTTGACCCTTGTCTGCCAACGTTCGCCTTCTAGCTTCGTGAGGTGTTTCACGGGTGGGTGGTTTAAAGAAGGCCCTCAGTGCCGTGCCGATTCTGCTGGTGGAGGCCTCTTCTCTTACTTTTACTGCCAAACCGGAAGTGCGGTGCACCATCGCGCTGAAGATATTTGTCGCTTTCTCCAGCGCGCCTCGGGTTTCGGTTGGTTGGTGTGCCGTAGGGATGGCTTGCGCCTCTTTTTGTTTTTGCTGCAGTCTCTCCGCACCGCTCAAGGACTCGGGTGCCGCCGTGGCGGTTTTTGGTTTTTGGGGTCTCAGGAAGCTTAGGTCTTCTCCCCTGTTTTCGTAGATGACTACCTCGTGTTTTTTGGATGCTTCCATAAACCCGAGGTAGTCCTCCACTCTCCCCTTTTCGTAGCCCACCGCCATGGCGTCGACACTTATTGTCTTGTGGTCTGTTGCGCCCGAAGTGCAGATCTCGACCATCGCAGAGCTTGCCTGCGCGAATGGTGGTTCAAGGTTGTCCCACTGGAATAGTGCTACTACCTTGTTTTTTACTCGCACCAGCCTGCAATGTTGCTTGGCCAGCGCGGTCACAGGCATGGCTTCATAGACTCTGCGCCTCATGGTGTTCTTTGAGGTGCTCCCGTTCATGAGCGCCGCGAGACCTGGCGAAATCATCACCCTGCTCGAAGCGCCCGCTATACAGAAGCTAATGCCGAGTTTCTCTGCACTGCTGTCCATAAACAGGGAGACTCCACGGATTCTGATACCCGGTTCTCCCGTTTCACCTAGTAAGAGAAATTGCCGATTTGACAATGTCTGGATGGTGGTGATGGGTTGGTTCATGGGTGGTAGATCGGGTGGGTCCGCGGTTTGGTCTGTCCTATTTGAGCTGTTGTCGATTGGTGTCGGAGTACTGTTGAGCTTGGTAGCTGAGCGAATAACAGTTTCCAGAAAGTTGAGGAAGATGGGTCGTCTCTCCCTATCTGCTAGCAAACAGCTAAGTCCTGTTGTCTCTATGTCCGCATTCATCTTGTGTTCTGTTTCCATACGCAGCTTGGCAAACCGAGGACAGTCCACGATGATGTGTTCCACAGTTTCAGGTGTGTCTGGGTCGCACTCACACGCTGGACTGTCCTTTAGTTTGAAGCGGTGCAGGTATTCCGAGAAGCCTCCGTGACCTGTAAATGCTTGACACAGCACCGGGGTCATTTTCATCTTTCGTATCGTACTATAGGCTTTGCCTACGTCAGGGAAGAAGATTTTTGTGACCCTGCCGGTCTGCGAGGTGCTGTATCTGTCTTGCCATTTGTTCACTGATTCCTCTCGGATTTTCCTTTTTACAAAAGACAATGGTATTTTATCGTATTCCGGTTGCAAGTCCGTGCTGCTGGCTGCTCTTTTTGCCAACTCGTCCGCTCGCTCATTCCCAGGTGTGCCTATGTGCGCTCGTATCCAGAAAAATCGCAACCTCTTGCCAGCTGCATTTAGGTCCCCCAGGTCTTCCCTGATCGTCCTTACAAGGGGGTGACTGAGCTTCGGGTTTTCCAGTAGTTCGAGCGATGATTTCGAATCGCTCATGATGTTTACTACTGGTTTGCCACTCTCATTTGCCTGTTTTACCGCCCTATGCAACGCATATAGTTCTGCCTGGAATACAGTGCAAGCTGGGTCCAATTTGAAGGATGAGTTGCTGGTTTCCTGTCCCCCTTCCCACCATGTTAGGGCAGCACCTACCTTGCCTTCCATCTTGCTGCCATCCGTATAGACGTGAGGTCCCTTAATTTGGTGAGAATCGATGGTCTCCGGGTCCAGTTTTTCCAGCGACTCATACCGAATTGCTTTAAGTGTTGATGGGTGAGGTTGATCTAAATAGTGCACCCATTGCTCGATGTCTTTACCTGGTGGCAAGTAATCCCGCGATTTTTTCTTTTTGGCGAGGTATAAGCTGGCAGCCTCCTGGACCCTGAGATCGAGCGGGAGGAGCCCCGACAGGACGAGCGCCGACGTGAGCGATACCGTGCGGTATGCTTTGCAGATTTTCTGCGCGTAGCCCCTTTGAAGAGCGTCCAACTGGTTTCTAACCTTTTGGAGCCCAGTTGCTGGGTACCATACGCTGGAAGCATACAACGCAATGGGCTCGACCACGGCGACGTATATGGTCCTGACTATCTCCCTGTTTAGGCCCCAGGTAACCTTTGCTGCGCACGCTAGTTGTTTGTATATATCCGCTGTCTTTTTGCATACTGCGGATACATGCGACTGAAATGTTAACCTTTTATCTATGATTAGACCTAGGAGTTTCAACTCCTCCACAAGTTGGAGAGCATTGTTTGACATGTATAGCCTAGGGGGGTCGTACTTGAGTTTCCTTGTAATAATCATCGCGTTTGTTTTATGTGCTGCGAAGTTCAGCTTGTTTTGTCTTCCCCATTTTACTACACTAGCCAAGGTGGCGTTGACTGTCGTTTCAAGCTCTTCCATCCTGTGTCCAGAGAAGATCAGTACCACGTCGTCCGCGAACGCTTGACAATATACCTCTTCGCCGGTTAGTTTATTCAGAAGTGGGTCCAGGATCACATTCCAGAAGGTCGGTCCGCCTATTGAGCCTTGAACACAACCTTTTGTAGTGTTCCTTTCATACACTTCCCTGGCGTAATTGACTCTCACCTTACGGTCGTCTAGGTATGAACATGTCATCCCGTACAGATTTTTGGGGCATTTCCTGACAATGAGTTGATTTTTCAGCGCCGGCCACCACGCGTTGTCGAAGGCACCCTCTATGTCCAGCGAGACCATGATTACTGTCTTTTTTCCTATGATTTCAGATCTCACATGGTTCACCAGGTCATAGAGGGCGTCCTCGGTGCCGCGCTGCGGCAGGAAAC
This sequence comes from Erebia ligea, assembly GCA_917051295.2. Lineage (NCBI taxonomy): Eukaryota > Metazoa > Arthropoda > Insecta > Lepidoptera > Nymphalidae > Erebia > Erebia ligea. The sequence continues at coordinate 8,063 of OU785228.1, read as the reverse complement.
CATACTGCATTTTGTTGAGGGTCGGAAGGATTCTCCACTGCATTCTGCTTATCATCATCTTTTCAACAATCTTTCCAAATATTGACAACAGGCCTATCGGTCTGTATGACTTCGGGTGGGTGTAATCGTCTTTTCCGGGCTTCCTTAGGATAACGACATGAGCAACCTTCCACTGCTTGGGGAAGTAGGGCAGCGACAGACATTTATTGGCTATCGCTAAGAACACACCCTTTTCGCAGTGGATAGCTATTTCACATATGTCGGAGGTCAATCCATCCGGTCCTGGGGCTTTCTTAGGATTCAGTGTCTTTAGCACTGACTCTAGTTCCTCTTCGGTGAAGGGTGGATCGTCCTCCGACAGATGCTCTCGCACCCTGTGGTGGTTTCCCTCTGTCGCAGACCGGAGTTGTGTGTGGTACGGCGTATCTGTTGCTCTAGTGTCATCGGGATAGAAGGTGTTAGCTAGCAATTCTGCTGATTCCTTCGGGCTCAGGGTTTTCCCATTGGAGTCCCTCAGCAGCGCATCATCGTATCTTCGGGCTGTTTTCCTGATGACTCTGTACACACCGTCCCACATGCTCTCTCTTTCCTGTTTAGAGCAGAATTCCTTCCAACTCTCAGTCTGGGCGTCGTTTGCCATGTCGTTGTAACTGGTTTTGGCCTCTAGGTAGTTGTTTATCACCTGCTGACGACGCCCAGGGGCAGCGTTTTTTATGCGGCGTTTTCTCCTCAGTACTTCTGATTTCATTTCGTCAAGCTCTTTAGACCACCATGGTGGTTTTGGGCAGCCTTTCCATTGTCCTATCGCAGGGATGGCGTGGTCGCATGCCTCCTGTGTGATGTTTACATATGTAGTTGTTATGGCCTCCATTTCTTCCGGGGTTTTGACTCTTTGGATGGTGTCAGGTGTGATGTTTTTCTCTGCCAGGGACGTCCTTAGATGAGTGGCGAAAGCGGACCAGTCAGCCTTTTTTGTGTTATATCTCCGTGTTGTTGGCTGCTTTAGCGGTACTAGTGCCGCTTCCAGTCGCAGATCATATGTGATTGCGTTATGGTCCGATGTTACTATGCTTCGGTCCACCCTCCAGTTTTCGATCTTCCCCAGCAGTGATTCACTACACGCGGTAACGTCGACTATGCTTGTGCACAGCCGACCCCCTCTTTGTGTCTCGAAGGTTGGAGTGCTCCCGGTGTTGAGGACGTGAAGGTCCATACTATTTAGGAAGGCAGCGTACTCAGCCCCCCTATCGTTCTCGGAGTCGCTCCCCCACCAATGGCTCCAGGCATTTACATCTCCTGCCACTATGAGGTTGTTGGTATTTAATCCGCGGCACGCTGATTGCGTGCGCTCCAGGTAGGGTCCTATTTCCTGGTCCCCCTCATAGTAGACGGAGATAACTCCTAGTTTCAGCTTGCCCGCTACCAGTAAGACGGCGGCCTCCGTTTCGGTCACCAGCTGGGGGTCGTGTATCACCTCCAGCTGGTCACCGAAGACTATTATTGCCGCCTTTACCGGCTTTTGGCGGCCCAGAGTGCACTGGATTACTTTTGTGCCAGGGTGCTGTTTCAGTGTCCCAGTTCTTCCCACATACGGTTCTTGTACTAAGGCCACTGTTATTCCTTTACTCTGTGCCGCCTCTAGCAACTCTGCTGTCACCAGTTTCGAGCGTTGTAAATTAGCCTGGATGATCTTGAGCGTTTCCATATTTGAGCTGTTTTCCGCAGGGGTGCCCTTAGCAGAGGTAAGTGATTCGGGACCTCGCTATCGAGTCCCACTTCTGTTTCTCTGGGCACTCCATGCTGAAAGCATTGTGGTCGCTGTTGTTGGTGTCTTTCTTAGCCCGCTTACAGTTTTTGCAGCAGGGGGGCCTTCCTTCAGCTCGGCTTGAGCACTCCTCCCATGAGTGACCCCCCCCGCAGTGGCTACAGAGGTGTTCCGCTTCCCTACATATTGCTTTTGTATGCCCGAAACCAAGGCATTTAGTGCACTGCACTAAAGGAGACTGGTCCTCGATCGGCCTACGCTGGAGGTCGATGTATACTTTGCCCGCCTCTATCAGACGTTTGTGAACCTCAGGCGAGAGCTCCAGCACCGCGTGGCATTCCAGTGGATTTCTTGCCTTTTTTCGGTACCGTACTCTTACCGAGATATCTTTCTCTTGCAGATCTCTTAGAAGATGTCTGTTTTGAGAGCGGATAAAGCCCTCGATCTCCGCGTCCGTGTGGTAGGAGAGGACGTCCTTAACCTTGGCCAGCGGATTGTTTACCTTGGGCACCTCCGCTTTCAGGCCTTTGGCTGATTTTATTTTGCTATGGACCGTCTCCAGGTCTTCTTTTGTGTTGCAGCTCAGGATGACCTTCTGGTTCCTCCCTTTCCGAACTCGGTCTATCTTGGCCCCAGTGTTCTTAAGGTCCAAGGCCGTTCTGATGTTTGCGATTACATTATCCCCGGTCTTCTGGGGATCGATAGCCGATACTATCAACGTATGGTTTGGACAGGGGGTGCGTGGCTTCTGGGCCACCTGCGCGTAAGTGGGCTTTGGAGCCGGACCTGCGCCTCTGAGCTGCTCCGCCGCTGCGATCTCCGCCCCTATGCTTATCGCAGGGGGCGGGGTTTTGTTCCTAATCTCCCTGATGGTGCGGAGTTCGGACGAAACAGCTTCTAATCTTTCATTTATTGGCTGCAGGTGTAGTGCCATGTCTTCATTTGGAAGGGTGACCTGTGCCGCTAGCGGGGCAGGCTGCGATTTGATAGTCTCGCAGATGTTTTTTTCGGCTTGCGCTATTGCGGCTTTTACTTCCGCTAAGCCCTTTCCCAGCTCATCCCTGTGTTCCCTGGGTGAATCCAGTTCTCGTTGCGGTTCTTGGTTGATGTACGACATTGTGTTTTGGGCTGCCATGAGTGAGTGGGCATCTTCTTTGACCCTGTCTAGATTCCTTCTCAGGTCATCCAGTTGATTGGACAGTTTGTCCAGTTTGGAGAAAGTCCTCTCGTTCCCGTCGATGAGGGGTTTTAGATTGCCGATGTTGGTGTCCGACTTGTGCTGTGCTACCTCACCGATGGCTTTCTCGAGACAGGCCATCTTTTCGTTGATTTCGTCAATCTTTCGATGTGGCTCTTGAGTCTCGTACCCGAGCCAACTTCTGATGGCCTTGGTCTCCTCTAGATTCCCGGAGATATCGACCCGCGCTTCGCTCAGCCTCTGGTTTAGGTCTTTGAGCGCCTCTGTCATCATCTTATTATGTGCTCTCTCAACCCGAACCAGCTCCTGTGCGTGCCGTGCCCGCTCCTTCTCCAGGTTGTGTTTGTGCCTGGACCGGGAGTCTGAGAGTGAGAGGACTGTCTCGTACAGGGCCTGAAGACATTCCAGCGCGATGACTTTGCACTCCTTCTTCATGTTGCCCGCTGCTTCCAACGCATCTTTTGCCTTCAGCAGCATTTCGTTTGCCAATTTTGTGGCGCCATCCATTTCCACTCCCGTTCGTCTCGAGGTGAAGGAGACCATGCTGGGTCTCCCCGTCTGCAGTCTTTCTGAAAACGAGGAGCCCTCGGAAAGATCGTCCTCCGAGTCTACCTGACAGGGTGAGGCCTCTTTTTGTTCCCAGGTGATGACTTTCTGGGCTGAAATGTCGATTGGCGACGAGGGGAGCGGTGAATTGGGAAGCGGCGGCGGGGGCTGCACCGGTGCGTCTTCGCTCATTGACGACCTCATCGATGTCGTCCTTACGAGAACCTTTTCGCGCAAGCTGCGCTGCGGTCTACTCGGCCTTTCGCCCTGCTGCTCCTTTTGTGTTGCTGGGCGCGAGGTCGAGCGGACCGATGTTGCTGATTTCGAAGAACTTTTTGAGGAGACCGATGCAGTCTCCGCCACCGCCTGTTGGGTGTTTCCGCTTTTTGATGACATTTTGGTTTACTTAATACTACAATAATTTGCTTATACTAGACTAGACTTAACTTAAAATTTATTGCTGTGTAGTCTTCTTTATTTCTGCGCGTTAGAGCCCGATGGTCTGGTCTCTTGCTGTTGATGTTGTGCAGTGATTTCCAGTTCCCGACGACTTGGCTCGTTCCAGGAGATGAAATTCGGAGATGTGTCGGAGCCAAAAGATTCCTCTCTCTTTTGCGAGTACAGAGACACCAAACTCGGGGGGGGTATCTCTGATAGTTCGCGAGTTATCCGCCGCGGGGGTTTTGCTCGAGGGGGTGGGGGGGGAAAAAATAATTTTTTCAAGGGATTCGAATATGGGGTCAGAAAAATTTTCTGGACCCGAAACTATTTTTGGCCAAAACTCCTCACCCAGGGGGAATTTTGGGAATGTGCTGGAGCCAAAAGTTTCCTTGTTCCCTGGCGCGTCGAATGAACCCAAACTCGGGGGGTCTAGGTGTGATAGTTCCCGAGTTATAGGCCGCGGGGGTTTTGGCACTAAAAGTGGGGGGGGGTTGGGGGGGGGGGTTTTCGTGGGGAGGCTATTAGTGAGATAAAAATTTGGGGGGGTCAGGGGGGGGTCTCGTGGGGGGACGATTTAGGGGGTCTAAGATTTTGGGGGGTTGGGAAGTAAGGGGGGGGGGGGTAGCGGGATTTGGGGGGGGAGGACTCTGTAGGGGCTGCCTGTGAGTAGGTCTCGCTGCGACGAGTCGTTTGAGACCTCACACAGGAGGGGGGAGGGGGGGGGGGGGGGGGTGAAGGGAAGGGGGGTGAGGAGGGGGGGGGGGGGTTACGTAAAGGTTAATTTAGGTAGAGGGGGGCGGGTATGAGTAGGTCTCAAAACGACGAGTCGTTTGAGCCCTTACTCGATATGGAGGGGTGAGGCAGGGGCGGGGGCAGGGAGGCACAAAAAGGGGGGGGGGGGTATATAATCTGAGGTTTGGGTTGGATGGGGGGTGTGGGGAGGTCTCGTCACGACGACTCGTTTGAGCCCTCGCACGGTGGGTTTGGGATAGGGGGAGGCGGAGTTCCCTCGAGCTCACCTGGTGTCTGGTCTCTCAGCCTCTGATGTGATGTTCCACGGTGGCCGCAGTCCTCGGTCCCTCAGCGGAGTCCTAAGGTGGTTCGCAGTCTTGTACCGACGTCACGCCGACACGTGCAGATGCAGGCAGATTGAGGTCAATAGAAATTTTCCACACGGAAACCGCGTGGCGACCGCGTGTTTTTGGTGGATTCCCGATACCTGTATCTGACGTTCCCGTTGGCCGATCCTCGATCCGATTTCACCTTCCTGAAGATCTCGCCGAGTCCTATCGCCTGGTGATTTTGGCTGGGTCGTACTTGTACAGCTCTGCCCGTGGTTGGTAAGCAAAGTTGAGGTTCTGTAGCTCAGGAAACCGTCGCACGATGTCGCTGCAAACGATAATCCTGGCGAGTCACAGCACTAAAAATCACTGCACACAAAAATCACGCGCGCAAAAAATAGAGTTCCCAAGATATTAATTTTTGAATGGGAGGGGTGAGTTGTATGTCTCGCCACTAGACTATAACTGGGTTAGGTTAGGTTAGGTTAGGTTAGGTTAGGTTAGGTTAGGTTAGGTTAGGTTGGGGTGGCGGGCCAGGTAACCTCCAAGAGTGCCCGGGCACTGCTGGTCCCTCTGGATACGTCCGGAGGGAAGAGCAGTGTTTGGGCCGGTGCACCCCGGTAACATGGTTAGCAATTTCCCTTTATGGGATATTGCTAGCCATGGCTAATAACCTGGCGGGGGGGAAAGGTTCTCCGCGTGTCCCTCTGATCAGCAGAGGGCACAGTGGAGGAACCTTGGGGGGCGGAAGGGCGAGGAGGCCCAACGCGAGGAAGAAAACCTCGTTAAAAAATAACCGAAGTGGGGCGGGAACGCCCAGCGTGCCTCTGTTTCAGAGGGCACGCGGAGGAGGGAGGATGCTCTGGAGGGGAGCGTATCCTCAGGCGAGCTCGGTGTGCACTCACACTGCCTCCGAGCGGACTGTTTGGGAATTAGTCTCACGCAGTCCTCGCCACCAACTCGGAACCCCTTAGGAGTGTCGGGCGTGGTTATGTCTCATGCCGACACGGGACCGAGGGTCCTGGCTTGGTCGCCCGGACCACGAGGAACAAACCTCTATAAAAAATGATCCAAATCCTAAGTTTTGGTGCGCGGCGAGAGGATGAATGGCTGATGGATCTAGCCCTGTCCTCACAGGGAATCAGTCGATAGCGCACCCCCGTCAGGGAACCGGCCGACACCCTGACGTATGTAGGCTTATCCGGGTGCAGGGGGCACCGCCCGGATGGACCGTTTTTCCCCCATACTCGTGGGACTAAATATGGAAAGTTTAAAACAAAAAACCAAAACGGTGGAGGAGACGAGGAACGAGGAGGAGAAGGGAACTTCAGGGAGGTTCTGGAAGGAGAGGGGGGATATGGAGGTTGCAGAGTCGGAGTCAGACTGCAGCCTCGTATCGGTAGGCAGCAGGCCCAGGTCGGGGTCTGCGTCGTCGATGGTGGCACTTATGCCAGGAGTGAAGCGTCCTCGCCTCAGTGAGGGAGATGACGCTTCCTCGGAGGAGGAGAGGTCGGGGACGGTAACCGTCAGAGGACGTGGGCGTCCCCCCACTCACGGGAGATACGTTGGCCTGGGCAAAGCTCGGGATACTCTTGCCCTAGAAAAGAGGGCAGAGGCGAGAGCCCAGGCCAAGGAGAAGGCGGAGGTGGAGCTCCTTAAGGAGGCCACCGTGGCGCGCCACAGGCGCGAGACGCGAGTGCCGGTGGCGGGGCAGCGGGCGGACGAACAGACCGCCGCCCGGCTGCAGGACAACATATTGGAGGACTTGGACCTCATTGCTAAGGTAGCGACCAAGTCCTCCAATCTAAAGGGGACGTTTGTGCGCGACCTCAAGGACGCAGCGGCCTCCATCAAAGAGGCTGTCGCTGTTCTGGCGTCGCGCACGGTTTCCGAGGAGACGCGGCAGCTGCAGGCGGACAATGCCCGCCTGCAGGCCGAAATGGCCAGCCTCCGCAGGGAGATGGCCCAAATCAGGGAGGAGATGGAGAGAGCGCGGAGGCAGGCCTCCGCCCCCACTCCCCCGGGCAGGGCCGAGGAGGCGCCTTCTGCGCCGCGGCCTCCTCCCCGCAAGGACGGGGACAGGGGTGGACGCCCAGGGGCCACCCCTCCTGCTGCTCCCGCTGCTGCGACCTCCGTGGAGGAGATCTGCCGGGCCGTGATGTTGCAGGTCGGCGGGATGTTAAATGCCCGCCTGGCCTCCATCGAGGACCGCCTCCTCCCGGAGCGGAACGTGAGGCCGCCTCTGGCCTCCGACCGTAGGAGGGGAGGGCCCACGTACGCGGACGCGGCGTCGAGGCCTGCTGCGGGGCCCTCCGGGACGACGGGAGCGCGAGCACCCTCGGCGCCGGCTAAAAGCGCGCCGAGCAGACCCGCTGAACGTGTCCCGTCCCAGGGCGCAGCGGGGCCGACGCCGGGGCCGTCCAGGCCGCCCAGGCCGTCCAGGACCCAGCCGGAGAGGGACGGCCCCCTTCCTTCCTCTTCTTCCCCGCCTTCCGACACTAGGGAGGCGAGAAAGACAAAGAGGAAGAGGAAGAAGAAGAGCAAGAGGAGGGGAGGGCAGGGCGGTCAGGCGCCTGGCCCCCAAGAACGGCGGCAGCAGGGGTCGCAGCCGTCGTCGGAGTGGACGAGGGTTGGTCCCGGGGGGCGCCCAGAGGCGAAGAGTCGCGCCCGCAAGCCCCGCAAGCTCCGCACCCCTCAGTCGTCGGCAGTGGTCTTGACGCTGCTGCCGGAGGCTGCGGAGAGGGGCGCGACGTACGAACGGGTGATCGCTGCCGCGAAGGCTAAAATCGACGCGGCGGACCTGGGCGCCCAGGGGGTCCGGTTCCGGAGAGCGGCTACGGGGGGCCGTATCTTCGAGTTCCCCGGTGCCGGAGCCGCCAGCGCGGAGAAGGCGGACTCCCTGGCCACTAGGCTCCGGGAGGTCCTGGGCGACGGGGTGGTCCGTGTCACCCGACCCGTAAAGTCGGCCGACTTGCGGGTGTCGGGCCTGGACGACTCTGTCACCAGCGCGGAGGTCGTTGCCGCGGTCGCCAAGGCGGGAGACTGCCCCACC
>OU785227.1:20094703-20105321 GCA_917051295.2 Erebia ligea | reverse complement strand
GCCACTACCACCATTATGAGTGACATCAGGGATTGGAAGGTGGACAAGGAATTAGTCCTACTCTCCGACCACAGGGCGATTTGTTATCGGCTGGAGTCAAGAGCAAGTAATAACAACAACCAAGTCCGACAGTCTACGCGAAAATACAACACGTCAAAGGCAGATTGGCCAGCATTCGCTACCAGCCTCCGCAGCAGGTTATCGGCCAAGGGGCTCAATCCAGACACCATCAGCCAAATAGACAACCCAGCAGTCCTCGAGGAAATAGTGAGCGAATATGTCAGGAGCATAACTGGGGCGTGCGAAGATACTATCCCTGCCATCTCACCCACGGTCAATATGGGCAAGACAGAATGGTGGACAAAAGAACTGTCCCTCAAAAAGAGGGCGGTTGTAAGAATCAGAAATAGAATAAGCAAAGCTAATCCCAGAAGGAAGCCCTTTGTGGTTAAGGAGTACCTCGCAGAGCTACAAGAATATAAAGAATTGATGAACAACACAATAACAAGCAGTTGGAAGCAGCTCTGTGAGAGGCAGGAGAGGGAAACCTTCTGGGACGGTATCTATAGAATTATCCGGAAAAAATCAACGCGAGAGGGTGATAGGTTACTGCGATCGCCATTGGACCAACGAACTCTGTCACCTAGAGAGTCGGCGGAGCTATTGGTTAGTACATTCTACCCACGCGACGATGCGACCAGTGACACAGCCGAACAGCGGCAGCTTCGGGAAGCGGTGGACAAAGACATAGCCGAACTGGAAGATGTGCCACCAATACCCTTTACAGAGGAGGAGGTAGAATCAGTCCTGGCAAAGATGAGCCCGAAGAAGTCACCCGGAGAGGACGGACTTACAGCAGATATTTGCACCAGGGCTTTCCACGCCAGCCATAAAGAGTTACTTGGACTGTATAATAAATGTCTGGAGTTAGCATACTTCCCGAGAATATGGAAGCAGGCTATAATCAAAGTAATTCCAAAGCCACACAAACAGGATTATTCTGTGCCCAAATCATACAGACCAATTGGCCTGCTTCCTGTACTCGGGAAGGTGCTGGAGAAGATGTTCGTAAACAGGATCTTCTGGTATTTAGGAAACCAGAGGGGGTTGAACTCCAGACAGTATGGCTTCACGCCACAAAAAAGTACGGAGGACGCCCTATACGACGCCACTGAAATCATCGAGGCAGCCGTGAGGTCGCGCAAGATAGCGGCGGCAGCCTCGCTGGATATAGAGGGGGCGTTTGATAACGCCTGGTGGCCCGCCATCAAAAGTCAACTTTTAGAGAAACAACTCAACCCGGCCATAATCAGACTGGTATCCAGTTACCTGTCGTCGCGCAGTATCACACTTAGGTATTCCGGAGAGCAGGTCACTAGAAGCACCAACAAAGGTTGCATCCAGGGATCCACGTGTGGTCCCCTCCTTTGGAACGTTATGATGGATACCCTATGGCAGGAAACCAGTGGGCTAGGCGTCCATGTGCAGGCTTTTGCCGACGACGTCCTGCTGATAGGCATTGGGGACAAGGGCGAGCAACTGGAAAGGGAGTTAAACGAGGCGTTGAGAATAGTAGCAGCTTGGGGAGAGAAATACAAGCTCAGATTTGCACCGCAGAAAACACAAGTAACCGTCTTCACTCGGAAACTCAAATACCACGAACCACAAATAACCATGTGCGGGACAAATGTACCCATAGGGGACAGAGTCAAGATATTGGGTCTAACGATAGACAAGAATTTAAGTTATTTGCCCCACATCCAGGAGTCAACGAATAAGGCCATCAATCTATACAAGGGAGTGTCCAGGACCGCGAGGGCGCATTGGGGCTTGAACCCAGAGATCCTAAAGACTATCTACACTGCGGTTGTGGAACCGATTATACTATATGCAGCGAACGTCTGGGCAGCGAGAGCAAACACTGTTCAGATTAGGACCAAATTGGACCGCATAACCCGGATGTTCGGAATCATGGTAATAAAGGGGCATAGAACTATCTCCCTGACATCCTGCGCAATGCTCTCGGGGATAATCCCGCTGGATTTACGAGCCATGGAAAGGAGAGAACTCTACGAGGTGAAAAAAAAGGGGAAGCCACTGCCGGAGTTACCTGGGCGGGAAATAGAGGCACCGGTCAGCACCTTTGTACTCCCACACCCGGCGAAGAGACGCAAAATAGGCTTTAACAAGGTAGAAACTCAAGAAGACATAAAGAGGGAGAGCGGAGCAACAGTCAGAATTTATACCGACGGTAGTAAAATAGAGGGGAAAGTGGGGGCGGCGGTTACGTGTTGGACTAATGACCGTGAAACGCGCTATCGCCTCCTCCCCCTGGCCGATTATTGCACGGTGTTCCAGGCGGAGCTGGTAGCACTGCGAGAGGCGCTGACACTAATGATAGCTGATAAGAGGTTTCGGAAGGCACACGTGCTCAGCGACTCAAGGTCAGCGCTGGAGGCACTGCAGAGCCCTGTATCAGTCAATCCAATAGCTGCTGAGCTCAGAGAGAAGGTTACCGAACTGGAGGAAAATGGAGGGGAGATTAAATTATTCTGGGTCAAGGCTCACGTCGGGGTACCCGGGAATGAACGGGCCGATGAACTGGCGAAGCGCGCGGCACTCAGGACTAAAACGGCCAAAGTCTACGACCTCTTCCCGGAGTCCTTTGCCAGGCACTGCATCAGGGAAAGCACGCTGGACAAATGGCAGACCAGGTACTCAACTGAACCTAGCGGTGCAACCACCAAGAAGTTTCTCCCCGATGTCCGAAGAGGGTTCAAGGTCATCGCCAAAATCAAGTTCAACAATCTCATCTCGCAGCTTTTCACAGGCCACGGCGGTTTCAGGGCTTATTTAAACAAATTTAAACTGGCGCCGGATCCATTCTGCAGCTGCGACGATGAGACTCCCGAAACAGTTGAGCACTTACTCCTGGAATGTCCTCGCTTTGCGAAACGGAGATACGAGTGCGAGTGCAGGATGGATTGGGCGCTGGACCTACATAATTTGCACAAGGTCGTCGGCGATGAACATCGCCGAGATATTTTCCTAGAGTACGCGATCCAAACGGTCAGACTAGCGGCAAAAGCAAATGGTTCTACTGTTAAGTAGACCAGCAATAGGCAAAATTGTTTTTGCATTGTAAATAGAAATAGGTTAAACTAGTTAGCTCATTCATATGTAACTCACCCAGTTCTAGTTAAATTAGTTAGCCTATACTTAAGCAGTTCACCCATCAAAGTTGCCACGCCTAGGGCCCGGTCCCCGGTCCCCGGTCCCCGGTCCCTACTCCATTCCTAAGACCCGGTCCCCGGTTCCCGGTCCCCGGTCCCCTGTCCCTACTCCATTCCTAAGACCGGGTCCCCGGTCCCCGGTCCCCGGTCCCCGGTCCCCGGTCCCCGGTCCCTACTCCATTCCTAAGACCGGGTCCCCGGTCCCCGGTCTCCGGTCCCGGGCTTCATGGCTGAGTAATTTAGTAATTAGTAGTACTAGTGTAGGACCTTCTGTAATTTAGGTGTAAAACAAAAAAAAAAAAAAAAAAAAAAAAAAAAAAAAAAAAAAAAAAAAAAAAAGTTTATATATATATGTGTGTGCATTGGTATATTAAAAAAAAAAAAAAAAAAAAAAAAAAAAAAAAAAAAAAAAAAAAAAAAAAAAAAAAAAAAAAAAAGTGTGTAACATTTATATAGTTATTTAATAGTTTTACACCTAATTCATACATAAAATAGTTTATACATAAATAGTTGTACTTAAATAGTTAACTTTATGCATAAGTTCAAAATGAAATGAAATGAAATGAAATGATGACTTATTTCATGTAATTCACCCAAATAGTTCATAAATAAATATGGCGCGTAACTAATAGTTTGGAAATCACAGTAAATTTGTAATGCTGCAAAGTTGTTGCACAATAAATAGCAACAGTATGGTAGGACCGCTGGTTGGTTTTTAGTGGGTAGTCCGGGAAACCGGGAGTCCCACATACCCACTCGGAACCTGCGCGGCCGCCTTATGCGAGCGTGCAGCTTCCGAGGGGGATGCGTAAAGGCATTTTCCACCAGCGGGATACAAAAAAAAAAAAAAAAAAAAAAAAAAAAAAACCTAACCTAACCTAACCTAACCTAACCTAACCTAACCTAACCTAACCTAACCTAACCTAACCTAACCTAACCTAACCTAACCTAACCTAACCTAACCTAACCTAACCTAACCTAACCTAACCTAACCTAACCTAACCTAACCTAACCTAACCTAACCTAACCTAACCTAACCTAACCTAACCTAACCTAACCTAACCTAACCTAACCTAACCTAACCTAACCTAACCTAACCTAACCTAACCTAACCTAACCTAACCTAACCTAACCTAACCTAACCTAACCTAACCTAACCTAACCTAACCTAACCTAACCTAACCTAACCTAACCTAACCTAACCTAACCTAACCTAACCTAACCTAACCTAACCTAACCTAACCTAACCTAACCTAACCTAACCTAACCTAACCTAACCTAACCTAACCTAACCTAACCTAACCTAACCTAACCTAACCTAACCTAACCTAACCTAACCTAACCTAACCTAACCTAACCTAACCTAACCTAACCTAACCTAACCTAACCTAACCTAACCTAACCTAACCTAACCTAACCTAACCTAACCTAACCTAACCTAACCTAACCTAACCTAACCTAACCTAACCTAACCTAACCTAACCTAACCTAACCTAACCTAACCTAACCTAACCTAACCTAACCTAACCTAACCTAACCTAACCTAACCTAACCTAACCTAACCTAACCTAACCTAACCTAACCTAACCTAACCTAACCTAACCTAACCTAACCTAACCTAACCTAACCTAACCTAACCTAACCTAACCTAACCTAACCTAACCTAACCTAACCTAACCTAACCTAACCTAACCTAACCTAACCTAACCTAACCTAACCTAACCTAACCTAACCTAACCTAACCTAACCTAACCTAACCTAACCTAACCTAACCTAACCTAACCTAACTTAGAAAAATTTCAACAAAAAACTAAAAAGTAGTAAAATCTTCCAAATTTTCCGCATTTTCCGGCTCGGGCGAGGCCTGCACGCGAGCGATCGCGCGCGCGGCACCGTGCGACCACTTTCCGCGATTTTCCGCCGCGAAAAACGCTAAAACGGGCCCACCCACCCGCCCAATTGTCGCAGACAAGGTGCCGGGGAGCAGTCCCATAGGGAGAACCGCTTTATTTAATAATTCGAAATTCGACTTTCTGCGTTCGCAGAAGTGTTGTACCTGACGGGGGGAGACTTTATACACCTCCCCACCACTTTTAGACGGTAAGACTGACCTTGGGAGCCGCATACACTCCCAAGTTAGGTTAAGATTTTTGACAACTGGGTTGATTTTTTATACAACCCAGTCATTTTAATTTTCATTAGTCAGTGTTTTTAACTAGGTTAGTATTTTATTGACAACTGGGTTGCCATTTACACAACCCAGTTATTTTAATTATTTATTATTAGACACTAAATACCTCTTTAACTAATATTTATTTGACAACTATAAACAAGATGTCTAAGCTCCAGAAACCAGATACTGGTAAAAATGTTGCCAACTTCACAGTGAAGCACACTGAATCCGACCAAAAGAAGAAGCTCACTGCGCGAAAGGAAACTGCGACGACAGACATTGCACCCCTTATTAGGTCGGCTTCGGAGAGCCCGCTGGAAGAGCTCGGGACTGTAGCAAACCAACTCTTCCAAGAGGCTAAACTCCAGATGGAGCAATCGGGGAATTTAAAATCCTCTATCAAAGAGACAGTAACAGAGTGTTTAAACAGTCTCTACACAATAACGCTCAGACTCAGTACTAAGTCTCCATCTATGGCTGACATAAGCGTTACCCCGAAAGCTCCAGCAGTGGACTTATCTAGGGAGGTCATGGCTGAACTCCGGAAACATAAGGAGTTGGTAGAAGCAACCAGACAAGATGTGGGCGCTGTAAAGGAGCAAATCGAGATATTAAATAAAAATATCTCCCAGAGCAAATTGACCGAAGGTATCTCGTACGCGGCAATGGCTGCATTACCAAGGCAGGCAGCGGCTTCTTCTTCCCAGCCACAGCCTGTTCACTCTATGGTGGTGTCCTCTGTCGACGCCCACGACACTAGTGAAGACGTGATTAACAAAATAAGAACTGCCGTGAGCGCGATGACATCCGGCGTGCGAGTGGACAGGTTGAGAAAGGCAAGGGACCAAAAGGTGGTGCTGGGCTGCCAGTCACGAGAAGAGCTGACCAAGGTAGTTGAAAAGCTGAAGGCGGGCAGCCCAACGCTCCTGACTCAGGAGGTTGAAAATAGGGATCCGCTGGTGATACTCTTGAACGTCCTCAGTATAAACACCGACGACGACGTCTTGGGTGCCCTTAAGCGCCAAAATGGGAATGTGCTGGGGACGGTACCTGAGGGACAGTATAGGGCAAGCGTTAGGTACCGGAGACGAGCAAGGAACCCACTGGAGAACCATATTGTCCTTCAGGTGTCGCCGCCGGTGTGGCAACTTCTCACGGAGGCCGGAAGGGTACATGTGGACCTGCAGCGGGTAGTGGTGAAGGATCAGTCCCCGCTAACACAGTGCTCCAGGTGTCTCGCATACGGCCACGGACGCAAAAACTGTAAGGAGTCTGCAGACACCTGCAGCCACTGCGCGGGCCCACATCTGCGCAGCGAATGCGAGATATGGAAGGCAGGAGAAAAGCCCACCTGTTGCAATTGCCAGAGTGCGAAACAACCCCGAACGGACCACAACGGCTTTGATATGAACTGTCCGATAAGGAAAAAATGGGACACTCTGGCAAGAGCAAGGGTGGCTTATTGCTAAAGGCTCCCTAAGCGAACCAATAAAGGAATACAAAATAGTTCAAGCCAACCTACAAAGAAAGCAGTTGGCCTTTAAAGAAATAATTCTAGAGGCGCAAAAGGGCGGGATTAGTCTTGCCCTCATCCAGGAGCCTTACGTGGGGTCGAAAGGAGAAATCGCACAGAGTAGGGGCTTTAGGGTCATTCAGCGATCGCAAAATCGAACAAAGCCTGTAAAGGCTGCAATTGCCGTATTCAACAACGACATGCTAATCGTTGAATGCCCTACAGCCACCACCGAAAATATAGCTGTTGCGATTCTCCGGACCAACAAATGGGAACTCGGAATCATCTCCGTGTACTTTGAGGACAGCCTCCCTGTTGACCCATATTTATCACAACTAAAACAAATTGTAGAAAATCTAAAAACAAGACATATTCTGATAGGAGGGGACTTTAACTCATGGAGCCCATGGTGGGGCAGTGACTCGGAGGACCACCGCGGAAAGGAAGTACTCGGAGCTTTCGCGGAGATGGGTCTGAACGTACTGAATGAGGGCCGGACCCCCACTTTTTACACAATAAGAAATGGTAAAGAGTTCAAAAGCAATGTGGACATTACCGTATGTAGCCAGGACCTCTTGGGGCTGATTGATGGATGGAGGGTCGACGAAGGTGTTACTAGCTCGGACCATAATGCAATTTTGTTCAAAATAAAATTAGACACCTCAAAAATAAAAAGGCAACCAAAAACTACTCGAATATACAATACAAAGAAAGCAAAATGGATTTTATTTAGGCAAGAAATTGGAAAAGAATTAGAAAAGAATAATATAAGCGTAGAAGAAATAGAGAAAATTCAAACAGAGACACAATTGGAAGAAATAGTAATTAAGTACACAAACAGTATAACAAAAGCATGCAACAAAGCAATTCCAAAAATTAAAAGGAAAATAAAAATAAACTTACCTTGGTGGACACCCGAGCTGGAAGCCTTGAAAAAAGAAATGATGACTAAGAAGCGAAGAATCAGATGCGCCGCACCAAGCAGAAGACAGCACGTCATCAATCAGTACCTGAAAATAAAAGAAAAATATACATTAGAAACAGAGTTAGCGCGAGAAAACAGTTGGAAAGAGTATTGTAGTGCCCAGGACCGAGAGAGTGTATGGGACGGCATTTATAGGGTTATAAGAAGTACAGCTGGAAAATCTGAAGACCAACCTCTCGTACAGGGGGGAACTGTCTTAAGTCCGTTGGAATCCACAAGGTTACTAGCTAGCACCTTCTTTCCCAAGGATGAGGAATCTGAGGATAATTCCGATCATAGGAAAATACGAGAAAGGGCTGAAAGCATAAAAGAACCGATGGGAAACGATATAAAAGACCCTCCCTTTACGAGAGAGGAACTAAAATACGTAATCTCAACATTTAATCCTAAAAAAGCACCGGGAAGTGACGGCTTCACGGCTGACATATGCGCAGAAGCCATAAATGCCGACGCAAGCATATACTTGGCTGTTGTCAACAGGTGCCTAGAATTATCGTGTTTTCCAGTAATCTGGAAACAGGCAACGGTAATAGTTCTGAGGAAACCGGGTAAAGCTGACTATAGTCACGTAAAATCTTATAGACCCATAGGACTATTGCCGGTCCTCGGAAAGGTTCTGGAGAAGATGATCGTGAGGAGGATTCGATGGCACCTGTTGCCAAAAGCTAATCCAAGGCAGTACGGCTTCGTACCGCAGCGCGCTACCGAGGACTCCCTCTGTGACCTGACGCAACACATACGAGATAATCTTAATAAAAAACGTATCAACGTAGTCGTATCACTGGATATAGAGGGGGCCTTCGATGGCGCGTGGTGGCCGGCGGTGAAATGTCGCTTAATGGACAAAAAATGCCCCCTGAACCTCAGGCAAATAGTAGATAGTTATCTAAATGACAGAGAGGTAAGAGTCCGCTACGCGGAGAATGAATGCACCGTTTCAACCACGAAGGGGTGTATCCAGGGTTCGATAGCGGGGCCCACCTTCTGGAACGCACTGTTGGATCCCCTCCTGGATAAAATAGAAAAGACAAACGTGCACTGTCAGGCTTTTGCCGACGACATTGTCCTTGTGTTCTCCGGCGAATCAGCCCCAGAAATAGAAGAAAACGCGGACCGGGTGCTCGGCCTTGTGTATGAGTGGGGTGTAACGAACAAATTGAAGTTTGCACCACATAAAACGAGTGCAATGGTGATTACTAAAAAACTCAAATACGACACCCCGCGCATACACATGGGCGGCACCCGGATCCAGCTAGTTGAAGAAATTAAAGTTTTAGGCCTAATTATTGACTGTAAATTAACTTTTAATAATCATGTGAAATTTGTTTGTAAAAAAGCGTTAGATATATATAAACCACTAGCACGATCAGCCAAAATCAATTGGGGATTGTCCGCGAAGATCATAGAGACAATGTACGTCGCCGTGATTGAGCCTATAATACTCTACGCGGCTAACGTCTGGGCTCCTGCTGCCAACAAAATAATGATACAAAAACATCTGTATGCCGTGCAGCGAGGCTTTGCACAAAAAATGTGCAAGGCCTACCGTACAGCGTCCCTTAACGCCGTGATAGTTTTAACTGGGACGATTCCCCTCGACCTGAGAGCCCTAGAGACGAAGGAGCTGTACGAGGCCAAAAGAGGAAAGCCGCAGAGTGTTGTAGGAGACAGGGAGGTGGAAACAAGAGTGTGTTTTCTGGAAGCAGTACATCCTGCCAGAGAAAAAATCGAGGATTTCATCTGCCTCGAAGACCTGAGTGCGAAAACGATTGAGGAGCACGGCATAAGTGGGCTGAGTATATTCACGGATGGCAGCAAAATAGATGGGAAAGTAGGTGCAGCGCTATCATGCTGGGAAGGTGGAAACGAGATACGAAGTAGTAAATATCTCTTGGAGTATTACTGCTCCGTATTTCAGGCTGAACTCTACGCGCTGTACAAAGCTACTGAATACATCTTGAAAAGCAACAAACCATCCGTGAATGTCCTCAGCGACTCTAGGTCAGCACTAGAAAGCATTAAAAATCCGGGCACGTTTCACCCTTTAGCGTTCGAAATAAGGAAAAATTTAACTTTAATCAGAGAAAATGGCAACTCTTTTAGACTCTTTTGGATAAGGGCACATGTCGGAGTGGAGGGCAATGAAAGAGCTGACGCCCTCGCAAAGGAGGCAGCCAGGAAAAAGAAAACTGCACCCAACTACGACAAATGTCCCCTGTCGTTCATAAAATTAACAATTAGGAAAAAATACTTTGAAATTTGGAACGAAAGATACCAGAACGGTGAAACGGCGTCAGTGACAAGGGCCTTCCTGCCCTCAGTCTATATGGCCAAAAAGATTTTAAAGAAAATTGTACTAACGCCCCTATTGACCCAGGTGCTAACGGGACATGGTGGGTTTGCTGAGTACCTGCACAGGTTCAAGTGCAAAGACAGTCCTGGCTGTGTTTGCGATGAAAGTGTCGGTGAGTCGATCTTCCATGTACTCATCGATTGTCCGCAGCACAGCCGAATCCGAGAGGACTTGCAACAACAAATTGGAATGGAACTGTGCAGGGCCTCCATTCCCACCATAATGGAATGTAACGCAACCCGGGACGTATTTCTGCAATTTTGCTCAAAAATAGCAGGTATTGTAATAAGAAGAAACAGAACAAGATGACACAGACTCAATGTTGTCTGCTATTATAGAATAATAAGATTAACATGAGTAA